>KZ613471.1:1118732-1167105 GCA_002865625.1 Hyaloscypha hepaticicola
CTCAACTGACTGACTGATAACTGATTTTTAAAAATTTAATCAGCGCTGACTTAAGTCGACTGACTTATTGGTCAGCCTGAGTGCAGTCAGAACAGCAACAAAAGAGATCAAGGAGGTTTCTTCTTGGAACGAGACTTCCGAACAACACAATGCCATAGCCGTGTCAACTTTGCGGATATATGTGGCGGATATTCCTGCTCGGAAACACTCGTTTAGTATCCCCAAGCATGTGGGGAGGCCCTAGTTGGAATTCATTCGCCAGTGACGATCACCTGGGAAGCTGCCATGTAGTCTTAACGCAGGAGAGACAAAGAGCAGTAGCGCATGATGGTTCTGTCACTGGACAAAGTTCGTGAACTTCAAATCTGAACTTTCGGTGCAATATCCACCTCGGAGGTGTATCCTGGATAGGGGGCTTGGCATTATCTTCCTAGTAAGGGGAGAGAAGGACCAGAAGATCACCATCTTCTCAACATTGTCAATCTCGACAGAGATCAGAAAGTCGCTGAGTTGTTGAGGTGGTCTAGATGCCGAGAGCTCCATCGTCAATGCCATTTCGAGACGTAGCATCAAAAAATCGAAGCCTACAAAGCTAAAGCGCGCGACTGCAATGCTGCATGGATCACGAAAATAGGGTGATCTCCATGCAGATCGCTATCTGACATGTCGAGTGGGCCTCTATATTGCAGAAATAAGAACATGGGGCTAGGTAAGGGGCATGGTACTGCCCCCAGAGCCAGAAAAGCCTTGAGACGATCAACTTTCGAAATTGGCAATATTTGGAATCTGCAAGAAATGGTGACGGAAAAGCTGAAGTTGTGAATAATTAAACTGGATTAAACCCGGTTGTTAGGAAAAATAAAATTTATCCACATTTCCCCTATGATGCTGCTCCAAAAGATGCTGAAGTCCAGGATCACTTCTGGCAGATAAATTTGACGTTTGATAGGCGCGTAAAAGGGACTTGCTTTCCCCCAGAACCACCAGTCAACATCATGCCATGCTTCAAAGCCCCACAAGTTCTTCCGACATATGTCCATATCAGACTTCACCAGCCAAAGTCTGTCCCCAAGATTTCAAGCATAAAAAATCTAAAACACCTCCGAAGCCATTCTGATGCACGTCACAGAAATGATCGCGTTTTCCTCCCTGCCAGCACATAAACACGGCATTATTATTGGCACATGCGAGAGGATCCGGAATTTTCTGCTCCTGAGAGACGAGAAGGAACCCTGTTCGGACCTTCCCCCGTGTTGAGGTCTGATGACGGGCGCCGCAGACGAAGTTTACATCGAGTGCGCATAATAGTATGAGAGGTTAAGAACGGGGTTGACGGCAACGCAAGGTTGCGGGGAAGAAAACGCGGGGACGACCCGTTTGACAGGTTGGAAGAGAACAATTATTATTGGAGTTTTCTGGAAGGTTTCGTAACGTGGAGCCCTTGACTCCGCCTCTTTCGAAAGAAGGGAAATGGAATTCATCTGGTGGAACGGTGAGAGAGGCCTCGGTAGCGAAGCTTTGGGGATGAGAGCTTGTGAAAGTCGAGGAAATCGTGGAGTGAGCTTGCAACGGCACGCCTTCGGCATCGGTGAGTTGTGAACTACGCACAAAAGTTATTATTGCATGCCGGTGGGCTGCCGACTCGCGCCTCTTGATTACTCAACTGAAGTCTTCTATGCAGGCGCGATTCTTTTTGGATCCCTCCTCAACGGTGGTGGAATCGTCATGAATAGCCAATCAAGGAGATTTGCCCCCACGTTGGCAAAACAGGGACTGGAGCAGAATCTGAAACATATGCAGACAATAGAATCGCATTTCAGATGATCCCAAGAGGAAGCTGGTTCCCCGAGGACTTCTGCTCTGTAACAGATTGATAAGAATGAATCCAAAACTTGCAAAAATCTGGCCGTCTTTTTTCTGGAAATTTGACAAGGTCCGCAAATCTCAAGATAAAAAGGCTGAATACAAAAGCCAAGGGCAGAGCGTGGCAAGTTCTACCGAGGGTCGTTTTTGGGCGGAGTGCAGAGTTCAGGCTCGGGCTGCATGAAGCGGATGGGCATGGGCATGGGCATGGGCATAGGGATGATGATAGTGACAAACTTTGGGCATTTGAGTGAACTTTCACTTACTGAATTTGTCGGCCGGTGCGGCTCGGCGAAGAAGCGTCGTTCTGGGAAGGAGCTCCGGCAGTGGCTTGGCGGGACGGAACATGCACGGTGCTGCCCCGGGCCCCCGAGTAAAGCCCATCTGGAGGCTGGAGCTGGCTGCTGCACAAATCGATTTTTGGATACAGATACAGTAGAGGCGTTAACGTTACAGCCGATCCCCTCAGACTTTCCGTAGTCCAGTACTGTACTGTTCGACTTTGGGGAACAACAGGACTCAAGTTCGATTCCGATAGCTAGGGATCGTGCTCGTCGACAGGGTGGGGGCTGAACATTGGTCGTCGCTAGCAGCAATCCCGGCCGAATATCCATCATGTTGAGTTGGTGATACATCGCATCATTCGCATGAGCACGACTGACTGTGATCTTTGTACGGAGAGTATGCAAAACAAAATGCGAAACGCCTGCCGATTTGGCTTCCAGCAAAACGCGAAGATCAAATAATTACCAGTCTTGGAAACACGTCGCGGGTCAGCTCACAATTCTAATCTCGAAAGATGTAGGCACACTACTTCCGTACAGTTGTGGGAGATTAGCGACCGACTGGAATGCCTGAGAAAGAATCCCGTTGGAGTCTTGGCTGACATCCCAATAAGTTCCGCGTCTGATTACTTACCGGCATTGGTATTTCGAACGGTCACAGGTACTCATTCCGCGTCCTACACAAAACGTAACGTTTCCAAGAAGGGGGTGGCATTTCAAAGCACTTCCATACAGTATCTTGATTTCTTACGAAGGGAGAGAACATTTTTCTTCCAGAAGATAAACGCAGTATAAAACCATTGCTTACAGCCAATCACCAAGGGTTGTCCCCAGTCGAATTGGGGTCGCTACAGATTTTGGCTGCTATTCTCGGGTAGGAGGATACTCCGGCATGGCTTTGAGTTTGAAGATGCTTCGTCATTTTTCCAGAGACTGGGGTTGCTGCGCTCAGAGGTTTGTCTGTGCGGGATGCAGCCGGCCGTGCATCAAAACGTCGATCCTGTTTCCAGGGGTCTAGTTTCTGGGAAGCTGGCAGGTTGGTACGGGAGCCAAAGCGTCCAACTGCCACGACATGATGACGGCAATCGATTTGGAATCGTGGACTTGCTTCCGGTGTAACAGGTTGGGACTACCATAGAGAACGTTTGATATTGCATGGGTTATTATTTCCTGGCTGCGATTTCATGTGGCTGAATATTTTCTCAAATAGACAGTGTTCACTGACGAGAGCTAGGAAAGATCAGACTTTCAGGTTGCCTGGCATGAAACTGCGCTTGGCGGTGATAGTGACGAGTCGCCTCCAAGAACTGCAAGAACTGCGGGGTTCTGCTAGCTTTCTGTGGCATATTCGGGGCAGCATCGAGCTGGAAACCGATGCTTTTGTTCTCGTCTGCGTTGTAGGTGGGATGACGAAGCTGTGGGAAAAAGATGTTCGGATTTGAACCCGCCCGCCAACAAGAAGTTTCGAAAACCATACGGGAGGCCAATCATACCGCTTGTAAAGCAGAAGACGTTTCATGGGATTCTTTAATCATAGTTGACAGAAATTCGCCTTGCAGCTCAAATGGTGAGACCTGTATTGTTGGTGATGAGATCAGGAGTTTGTGATAGCGTCAGCCTCGTGTGGGGTCAGCATCTGAAAAGCCGCACGGAGGCCGTGGATTGGGCCAGCCCGCTGCAACCCCTCGAAGCGACCCCAGATCGACCTGCGAATCGGACAGCATTTCCGACCATTGCAAACCAGATCATTCGTGCAATTCAGATTGGCAAATTTCAGCTACTTCGTTTCAGCAGTGTTAAATCCAATATGCTGTCCGTAGCATTCTCGAGATCACCAGGATGGAAGCATTGCAGAATCGTTCAAACGTTCCACAATATCGTATAGAGTCTGTCACCTAACGAAGTAAGCACGATTAAGATCCAAGAGAATTCACGCCGTCGGCGCAGAACATAACGGATGCTATTATCGTCGTAAGGCTTGCCGCTGAGATGCGAGTCATAAGTGTGTCGACCCCGAGTTCATATTCCGAAGCTAATAGGCTTCTCAAAAGATCACCAAATCCAACGAGCGTCAAGCATCAGAGACTTTGCCGCTGACTGAGGGAGGTCTCACCGCCATGTGAGATCTTTTACGCCATCGCGGCTGATCGACGGATCCTTCGTACTGCTGAACATTCGTGAAGAAGAAAAAACCTCCGAAGGCCACGTTCCTCAGGGAAGGGGGGGTTTCCAACCCACGCAATGAAGATGCTGTGAAACTTACCGCGTGCAGCCGCAACAAATGCTGCACAACCGGTAGGATCATATCGGTCTGTCCATGCATGAGAACGTCCGTTCGTCTCAACATGCCGATATTCAGTACACGGAATCACGAAGGCATGAGCATCCAAAGTCTCAACTGCGTATTCACAACCAAATCTAGAGCAAAGAAGGCCAGCCCATAGGAACAGGCCAGCCTTGCCCCGCCCCCCGCCATTGTTCTGCTCTCAATTCAGCGCCCTCGAATGAAACGTCTCAACTCAGGCTGTCCTGTGCTGTGTCGCGTGCGCTTACGGTGGGCATCTCATTCGACGAATCCGATAACTGTGTAACCAACCAACCGAAGAGGAAGATCTGGCATGTTCCGTCGAAGATCTGGAGGCCGTTGACTTCTGGAAATCTAACCACTCCTGATCTGCGCGGAACCTCGTAGTACCGGCCGGCAGCTTCTTGTAGTCCTGAACGAAGGGTGGCAAGGACGGGAGGTAAACCTTGTTTTGTACTTGTATTGTATCACCAGGAGGAGTACCGACCAGATAACGCAGCGCGGCAGAGGTCTCAAAACAGAGTCATATCGGGTTCCCAGGAGATTGGGAACTTGGGCGTTCCATGCGTGGAACGTCCCTCGCCGTTGGGGGCAAGGCAATGCAAAGGCAGAAGCGATAGAGTACGGTATGTGCAAGGACCACCACAGCGGGGTGAAGAGGCCGAAAGGGGCAATTATGGAGGACATCCATCAACCTAACGGCATGGCCAATGTCTGGGCTAGGCTTTGTGATGGGCCGCGGCTCCAAGGCTCATGGACTGAAGTCTGGGCTCTGGGCTCTGAGCTCCGGGTTTGTGGTGTCCGATGAATCTTCCGATTACTGCACTGATGGCAGCCATGGCTTGAGGTGAAAGGAAGTTAGGGAAGGTTTTGACGTGGGCAGTAGACAGCGGGTACCACCTTGTGCAGCGCCACCCAGCCTGTTAGAATTTAGAACTAGATGCCGCGAGGGCAGCAAGGTTGCGACTTACCTAATCATCCAGAGCGAAGCAAGACGGGCCGGTGGGTTTTTCTGTCCTCTTAGTAGTTTTTGTGCTACAGCCTACTGCAAAGCTGCAGACCAGAGCACGTTCAGGGGTTGTCAGGGGCAGGTCCGCATCTTTCGCAAGCGTCCGGAGTAGTACTAGCGTACTGCTAGCCCGAAGAGGCATGAGCCTTTCAAGCCAATAATCGCGGAGGGGTGGAAGGCCACACGCGAGCTGGCTATTGGGAACTTGGGGGCCAGGGCCATCTCGGGGAAAATGGGATTTTCATGCTTCATCTCTCATCTCAGGTTCTCACCCCTGAGTACTGTACGATTGCGCATCCGACATGCTGCATCGCTGAACTCCGAACGATAGCCGCAAGGCTGAGTGGCCGGGTGGCCGGGTGGCTTTGTGGCGAAGGCACTCGACCGCGGCATTGAACAACTAACTGTGAAGTTGTGAAGACTGCTGACTGCCTACCAAGTACTATGCGTTACAGTACAGTACAGTACAGTACAGTACTGTATTAATTATACTCAGTCCATAAGCCCAGACTGAGAGACACTTACCAGTTACCACTCACTAGGTAGTAAGCCACGACGGAGTACGTGCGTTCTCTTCTCCGAGACTCCGAGAGCCAAGAACATGGTTCCGAGGGCCGTCCTCGCCTCTGATTTGCGGCGTTCACCTCAGGCCTGGCCTGGGTACTGTACCTTACCTCGTTACCTCACTCCACTCCACTCCACTCCACTCCACTCCACCGCTCTCACATCCCCTGATTCCACTCCACACCGTCTCCACTGCGAATCCACTCAGTCAACGCCATCATCCATGCCGCTTATCCTCAACAGGCTAAGGGTCAGGCCGAGCGGCACGCGCCAATGCCCGCTCTAGGTAGCTACTCTTCTCGGCCTTCCAGGTTTTCTTCCGCTCTTCTTCTCTGCCCTGGGCCAGGGTCAGGGTCAGGGTCAGGGTCAGGGTCAGGGTCAGGGTCAGAGTCACAGTCAGAGTCACAGTCACAGTCATTCCCTGTATGGCGCCAAGCCAGGGGCCAGTGGCCAAGGGTCCTACCCGTACGAACGGCACGACGACGACGACGACGACGACCAAAGCCGCTCCTCGCTCTGGCTCGTCCGCTATCCCCCTCTCCCTCTCTTACTATGAAAATGTGCCCCTGGAACCAGAACCAGGACCCGGAAAGCCAGGGCTATGTCCAAAAGAACGCTACTGTACAGTAGCAACCTTTTTCAATGTGGCCCCATGGCCACTAGCCCTAGCAAGGCTAGTCCTCTCCATTCTGCCTCCTCTTGCCTCATCCGCCGGCGTCCCAGTGGTGGGCCGGGGGGCGGGCAGCCGTTGACCTCTCTGCAACCTCCCTAATCAACTCCCTCCCTGCTCTGTCCCGAGGGACTCGCAACTCGCAAAGTGTGAACTTTCACGCGTCAAGAGCAGGGGAAGCCCTGTTGCCTGTCTCTCGCGTCCCTCAAAGCTCGTCCATGCATCAGTGCATCTGGAAGGTACAATACTGTGGTATTATTGTGCAAGAACATTTCCCTACTTCCCTGCAGCCCCACCCCACCAGACCAGTTTCTCCGTATCCCCGTTTATGCCATTTGCCCCCCCTAGCTGGCCTTTTTTCCCCCAGCAATATCAGAGTTGCAGTTGCAGTACTAGTAGGAAGCTCTTTCTTGAGTCCTATCCTGGAGACCTTAATCTCTCATCGTCCCCCTCCTCCCCGTCACCTCGAAAGCGTCCTTGCTTGCGTTCCCCAATTTTTATCGTCGACATCCAGACACCTCAACAAGCAACAGCAGGTGTCAATGGCCTCATGAAACAACACTCTTTCCCCACGGGCCTGCGCACCACATAGCGTCGAAACACGATTTGTGAAGACATCTGGTACACGAACGTCTAATCTGCCCTCTTTCGAAATCCAAATAAGCAACCCTACTCCGCGTGGATTCAGTTGTCAACCCTATCATTCTCGTCATTCAATCGAGAGCGTTTCTCCTTGACGAGCTTAGGACTAGTTATTATTTGACGCGTTCGCATACTACATACACAGAGAGAAAATGTCAAACTCTTCGGTGGTAGGCCAGGGTGCTTGCCCAACACCTTTTTTAGATGCCGGCCTTTTCCCATCTACTGGTGGTTGTAAGTTGTCCCTTGTATAATTATGGCGCGTCTTGTTGTTAAATTTCATTCGATTCTGAACTTCAACTGACAGCATTGTAGTTACATCAGGAAGGTTTTGCTCAGCGGTTGGGACTGTTACATGTTGCCTACCTTGTCCTCAAACAGAATGGTTATATTCCGACAGCTTCGACACAATGACAAAGTCCGCTAGCTGGATAAATGTTGCTGGGATGGTTTGCTCAATGTTTTTGCTTATATCTTTTGCCTTTTTGCCCGTTGGCAAGACTCATCGACATTATCTAAGTGTTTGTTTAGCAATGGCAACGGTTATGATGCAGGTAAGTAGTCGAAAACATCATGTCTTCGAAAAAGGTTTTCTAATAGTTCATCCACAGCTCGGCTTCATTATTCCCTTAGGAGCCAAGCCCAAGCAATGCTACAACGCAATCACCCCCAATGACATGAGCACCAGTACCACCTGTGCCCTTTCTGGCGCGTTCTTGATGGCGGGAGGATGGTGTGGTGTGATGTGGGTGTTCTTAAGGTCTCTGGCGCTTCACCTGCAAATCTGTTGGCAGGTGGTAATTGGGAACACTTTCATGTGGGGTGCGCTGGCCGCCGGCTGGGGAATTCCTGCTATTGCCTTGATCGTCTCCTTGGTCTTTAGTGGTGTCTCGTTTCGTTTTGGCGACACGTGCCACATCAACCACGATAACAGTCTGGCCGATTTCTGGATCCCGCTCCTGGTATTCGCAGGTATCACGGTTGTAATTCAGTTTGCGACCTTCGGCTACTGCATCAAGGTCTACTTAGCATCGCTCGCTGATGATTCAACGACCACGAACAGCTCTGGCTTGCCCTCATACACCAACAGTCTTAGAGGGACCATCTCACCTCGACAGGCATACCGCCGAGTACGAAGAGTCATCGAACTCCAGTGGAGAGGTATTGCGATTGTCCTCCTCATTATTGCGGATGTCATCTTCTTCTCTGTCATTTTCGTATTCATGGATGGTACAGCGTCGTCCCTGCAAAAGGACCCCACCAAAGCCGAGAGCTGGATACTCTGCTTGGTCGAGTCGAAAGGAGATAAGAACAAGTGCCTCAATTTTGCCAGCGCTCTCCGGACAAATCAGGCTACTGTCATGGCAGTTCTTGTCTTACTTTCGGTGCGTCATTTCCGCTCCGAAAAACATGCTTTTACTAACAAGTCTCAGTTGAATGGCATTTGGTGCTTAGGCTTACTCGGCCGATGGTCTATGTTCACTGGCTGGTATGACATGCTTATGGGTAAAGTGAAGCCAAACAACGAATTCGTCAGCGCAGATGTCAGAGCATTCAAGGATCCGAGTTCCTACGAGATGCTCAGCCGGGACCGCGATAATGGCAAGACTCCCGAGCCATTTACTTCTCAACCCATTACCCCTCTATCACCCACCCAGAAGAGTGGTCGGGAAACACCAGACTACTTTGGGCGTGAAGCTCGCTACAAATCACCAGCGAGATCGTTCTCGAATCCCAAACCGCCGCAAGGAGGCCAGACCTGGGATCCTGCGGCCAGCCAGGCGAGGCCATTCGCATACCCGGGGATGGATCCTCTTTCGATGAATAAGATATGATCTATCATACAAGTACCGCATTTAATTCTTGGGTGGTCCATTGCTCGCACTTTAGCGTTTCTTGTGTCTATATTTTTCTACGGATTTATCACGGTGTATAAGGGTCTTGCATCTGGCGTTATGGAAAGGGTCTAGAAGGAATAATGAAAGACTTCAGTAAATGCAAACCATGCAGGAAAGCATGACAGGCCGGGACGAACCACATGCGGCAGAGTATGATAGCAGGAGGGTAACCATGAGCATTAGGCCTAGGGCCGCTCATTGTATGAAAGGGGAAGGAATCCTGTATTTACTACTAGATTTGGATTGCTCATGCCGGAAAAGCCGGGTTGAAAGGAAAAGGAAAGGTCTCCTGTATCTGTCAGTGTTGGTAATCAAGAAGAGCAAGAGCACAGAAGCCTCGTAAGAGCGCAAATAGAAACATTGAAATTCATGATCATGCCCTCGCTACTCTCTGGCCCTCTCCTCCATTAGAACTCAAATCCGAGGGGATGCTTGCATTCGAGTCCAAGATCGGAAAGGGCTAGAGAGCCGAACTCCGTACCCTGACGCGATGTAGGAGTGTTAGTTTTAACTTTGGGCACAGGAAACGCCTCCAGAAACATAGACCGTTTCGCTGGCTTTCAAGGAGCCTGGCTCTTCCCCCGCATCGACACTCCGGTGCCACAAAGTGACGCACGTTCTTGGAACATGCTTATTTTCATCGTGGGGTCGGTAGTTCGTGAAAGGTTCGCAACCACAATAGAGTCTCCCAATGGGGGATCAGCGGTGCTCGGAACAAGTTCGTTAGAGGTTTTAGATCTTCGTGTTTAGAAGAGAGCAGGGATTTGAAGCTGGTGAACTTGTTTTATTTGAGGATATTTTATGGTGTGAGATGAGACGCCCAGCCTGAAGCTCACATCTTTGGCTGGAGCCGTGTTTGGGACTTTCTGTGCTTTCCTCTTTTACCGAAGAGTGTGCCTCCCTCAAACACTCCTCGGAGAGAATCAAACTTACGTTCCTTGTCGCCATTTCCACCTAAGAGATTCGCTCCTACCACTGCGAAGCTCGCTGCTCGGCCCAAACTCATCTTCGATCTTGCAACTCGCATCAAAATGGTGTGACTGAAATGCTGGAATCAAAGTCTCCCCAAGAGCAGTATGAGGGATACTGGCCAGGTTTTACCTCCCGTGCGGCAGAAATGAGATGGACAGTCCATCAACAATGGTTCCAAGATCCTCCAGCGACTGTGAGAAAAACATTTTACTTCGTTCAGGATATTTCACTCCTTTCAAGGAATTGAGGGGTGCGAGAGATGAGGTTGGACTCGTTGCTGCGACTTCGCCCACGTAACATGCCAACAATATACCTCATCTCGAGAAGCATGACAATAACTATTGCGAATTCAAAAATGAATTCTCGTGGACTGCCTCAATTCACTTTATTAGACTTTGATGCATTGATACTGGGTTGGGCTTTTGCTCCCTTCGATAAGTCCGGCGTTGTGGAAGATAATCACAAAGAGCTTGCCAAAGGAAAATTGTCGAGGAATAACGACGGACATTCTCAACTGACGTCCTTCTAGCTAAGCAACTCTCACTTGCAACCTGAATTTTGACGCCGAAGGTACACGAACGAATCCAGCCTTAGGTATTACCGCCTGCTGAATGCCGTTGCTTGACAATGCTATTGTCTGTGAATCAACTGACACAACACTTTTTCTTTCTTGGATCTGATGTGGTAGAGGCTATTTTGGAATAGCCCTTGAGATATGGATTAAAATCAGGAGCCATCAAGACTTCCACATGATAAGGGCATTGATCTATCTTCGGAATTGACTTCAGGCCTTGCCTCGTGCATCAAGCCAAGGTTTTTAATTATTATTCAGAATATCTAGTTTCTATACAGGATGCACTGGAGTATTTCAGATATCCGATTGCCATCATTGCCGCATCTGAAGTTTATTGACTTTAACTCGTATATCAAGGTCATGAGCAAGACCTAATTTCCTTTGTACATTGTGTAGGGCTTCCCTCACTCAGCATCAACAACCCTAACCTCCCTGGCTACGGCATTGCACAACTCAACCCTGATACCCGCTCCCGTGAGAACATGAATCCATAACCTCTGCGTATCACTCAACCTATCATTCTCGCTCTTCACCTCCGAGAATACCACCAGTTTTTTCACTGGATCCCACAAGAAGAGATCCGGCATACCGCCTCCCCTTACCCTGTACTCTTGGGCCATTACTTTGCAAACAGTGGCAAGAGCCTGACCGTCGAAGCAAGACACAATCTCCAACAAGTCGTCGAGTTCAAAATCCCAATTCAGTCCAATAATACAAGTCCTCTTCTCTCTCTCCCTTTCATTAACGGCACGGATAATATCCGCTGCGGAGCCATTCGCTATTTCGACCAAGCGGTGGTTGATCTCTGACGCTCGAGAGGGAAAGAAAGCATCGGTGTGAAGATCCAGCGGACACGTTTGATATGCAGTCTGGAAGACGTTCGGGATGTAGACGAACAGCACGTCGTAGAAGAGGTACGCAAATAAGGTGCGAATAATGCCGCCTTCAGCGTGATACCCCTTGAAGCCGCGAGAACGATAATCGGAGAGACACATTGCTTCGACGCTGCATTCGCCTCCCCCTTCGGCTTCATCGACCCAGATAGTCTTTGTGCTACGTTGTCTCTCTTCTCCTGGTGCACTTGCACGTCTCTTATTTGGAGGATACTCTTTCTTGATTTGTATCCCTTTAACCGTTACTTCGATTGGTTGGGTGAGAAAGACATGTCCAAAATCATGCTGCTCTCTTTTGGGGATTTTGAGACTCTTCTCCAGCTTGCGGATCCGCTTTTGGAGATCGTAGTGATAGATCATGTGGCAGTCTTTGTCCTGCAATCCTGCCTCGCAGGTCCGAAGTGAAATTCGCTTCCAGTGTCTCTTCTGCTGCTCGGGGTTAGCGATCCCAGGTGGTGGTTGCAAAGTGTACATATAGTGCTCTTCTAGAAGAGCTTTGCGCTGATACCAGCCTCCTCGTCGAGCGGCGTGAAAGAGTTGCTGATTCAGAAGTTCAGAGGTTACCTTGTGTTCGCGCTCATACACCTTGAAGCGACCTAGGACATGAATCCCTTTGTGCACAATTCTTGTATATACCCAAGCTGGTGAGAATCGACGCAGGTACGCCCCCTCGCCACTTTCGTAGACTCGGTCTTCTTTGCGCTGCTCCTCCTCGAGTAGAACTTTCCACCGTGGATACACTTCCTCAAAGATGGAGAGGACTTCTTCAAGCCCGCTCTTGCCAGGATTGCCATTAAACTCGAGGATATTGTCTACTTTGAATTGAGTTCTCAGCGCTGCTTCGAATTCGAGCAACTCAGCTCGAGTTGGGAAAATATTGGCGGATCTTGAAACAATGTATTCCGGAAAATTTCGACGAGATATCCGGGCAAGTATAATGGTTGTCAGGGACTTATCTGTCCATTCCGTGGACCGGTAGAAGACCAAGTGGACCCGTTCGAAGAGCTTCAGGGCCGCCAGCGAAAGTCGAATACATGATCCTGTACTGGCCATGATCTTCCGCACAAAATGCTTGTCTCTGTTCATGTCCGACATAGAGTCATTCTCTTCTTCATTTTCACCCGACTCCGAAGTGAAAGTCTGCTCACTATCGGACCTCTTCAGTCCTACCCAGCCAAGTCCGCTCTGACGTCGACTCATTCGCCTCAGAGCCTTTAAAAGTTCCGACTTGTTTTTCCCCTGAACCTTAGCTTCTTTGGCAATGGCTTTCAGCTCGTCCAAGTTTAGTAAAGACGATGCTTCCTCAAGAGTTGTGATCGCGCCCTCAGAGCAGTCGGCAAACCTAAAGTCAGATTCAAGAACAGTGCCTTCAGGAGGAGCCAACTCTCCCGGATTCGACTGGACTTGGGCAGATGATTTTGGCAACTGCCGAGCAGTTTGGAGTAATTTAGCGGCAGCCGGAAGATCTGAAATATCTCCGTAATACCCCAGACGATTGATACGATGCCAAGCAGAAGTCTTTCTGAGGAATAACCGGACGTATCTACTTCTGATCAGCGAATATTTCTAGCCACCACCAAGAGACTTACAGATATTGAGCTTCATAATCAAGCCCTTTCCATTGATTGAAAATCTCCACTTCCTTTTCATCAAATAAATGCGCCTCATCCTCTAGTACGGTTTCCAACGCAAAATTGAAAGCGTCAACATAGATTGAACTTTTGCCCTTACTCCAATTTCTTTGGCTGAGACGCGTTTTAAGGTCTTCCGGAACGTCTTCTGTAGCTCTCATTGCTTCATATTCTTTAATTGCCTCTTTATCAGTCTTCACTGGGGGCAAAGCACTCTCTAATTCAGTGGGGCAATTCGAAGTGACCTTCCCATCATCTTCAAGAGAGTCATCGTCCTCGGAGTCCGGTATCTCATCTCGAAAGGGAGCTGGACTTTTGAAAGAGTTCTCGTCGCTGGATACATCACGAGAGTCCTCACCATCAGTGCTTTCGAGAGTCTTCAGCCGTTTCGCAGCGGGTCCAATGTCGATGTCATCCTCATGAAATTTAGTCGAGGCCGGATGAGGTACTCTTCTACCCAGCATTGCATTATGGCCTGTCGCTCCGCGAGACCGAAGAGGCATAGTACATTGTAGGAACAAGGATAGATATAATTCGATGGCGGAAGAGGTGGAAAGAAGGTTCTTCACGCGGAACAAGGCAACCGCGAAGTCACGAGAACACGCGTCGAAAGTTCACTTAGGTAGGTAGTGGTTCCAGAATTAATATGGACCCCACCACAACTCTCCTTAACCATTGATCACCCATCATGTCTCAACCAAACATACCAGAAGTGACCGAACAAGAGCAAGTCCCTGCGAGCATAAGTGCCGCAGCGCATGCATACCAACTCGCTATGCAACAACAAGCCGCAACACCTCCAGCAGTAATGATTCCGGCTCCACAAGCTCAAGCTCAAGCTCAAGCTCCCGCTCCAGACTCTACGAAAGATGTTGTTATGACTGATGGGACCCCCGATAGACCTGCCGTGAGTCTTCGCGCTTCTCTCCGTGCGAAAATTGAATACTAAATAGCACACAGTCCCCAGCGATCCTTCCAGGCGCAACAAACGCTCCAAGCCCAGCTCCTCAGAGAATTGGCACGCCCTCCCGCAACGTCAATGGCAACGATGTCACTTCTCGAGCTACTTCTCAGCACCCAGATCCTGCGCCTGCGATCCCAAAGGAGGCTCCTGCTCATGGAGCCCCAACACGACAATATCTGAACAGCAAGGTTACAGGGCCATTGTTGGATGGGATGAAGCAGATTGCAAAGGAGCAGTGAGTACTATTTTCTCAATCTAAATTATGTTATGAGACGGTCATTTCTGACCTTATGCTTAGGCCAAAAGACCCTTTGAGGGCATTGGGGGAGTATTTGATACAGAGGTCTAGGGAGTTGGAAGGCACATAGCTGCTGCAGGGTTCAGCATCATGCTTCAAGGGATCACAAGCGTGCGCAGCGATTTCTCAAACCGGAGTCTAATGGGTATGGGCATCAGTGCAACGAAAACATCCATGGATTGGTTAACACCAGGCCAAGTTTGATCACATTCGGAGTAGTTTGTCATACGGGGCAAATCAGGGACATTCTGGAAAATGAGAGCATGTGCAAGATTCTTCGAGTGTGTTCAGAGATCTGATTCATCCTATGCGGATTTTATGCTACCGCAAGGTCTACCGAATTCAGCCCATGCAAATTGACCACACCCAAACTCCATGCGAAATAACAACCATCATGACCTAAAATCTATGCGACCATGGTGCTTGCAGTGGCGCTCTCGTATCTCCAGGTAGGAGGGAGGACACCGACAGTCTTGTAGTATCGAGACAGACGGTGAATTCGGGATTCGATGAGAATCAATCGGAACTTGGAGTCCTTGTCCTTGCGGTTTCGCTCGAGGTGCTTGCGGACAGCGACAGCCTTAACAGGATTAGAATTAGATGAGTGCAGCGTGTAATGTAGAACTGACCTTCTTGATCAACATGTACAGATCCTCGGGGATCTCTGGAGCAAGGCCTATCAACTCAGTCAGCCGATGGTTTGGTAAAGGCAGTATTATTCATTTCGCATTTCACTCCGTCAGTCAAAGACCAAGCGGAGGCAGTAGGTAATCCACAGCAATTGCATCCCTGGGTTCCAAGCCAGTGATGACGGAGAGTGGTTGGTAAAACCGTACCATTGGACTTCAAGATTCGGAGGATCTTATTACCTGTGAAAAGATCAGCACTTCCTTGTGAAACGACGCAGGACTGCGTGAATGTAGTCAAACTCACCAGTCACAACCTTAACTTGCGCGATACCGTGAGAATCTCTGAGGACGACACCGATTTGCGATGGAGTAGCACCCTTCTTTGCGAGCTTGCAGATCTGGTCGACAACTTGATCTGGGGTAGTCTTCAACCACGCAGGGGGAGTTCGAGAGTAGGGAATTGCGGAGGCTGATATGCCCTTTCCGTTGCTGTGAAGACGACCCATGGTTGCGGTTGTTGGATTGAGTTGCGATGTCGAAAGTTCACAAGAATAAAATGAAATTAGAGTGTGCGTGAAGCGAGAAAAATGCACGTGGTGCATGGCGCCTTTCCTAAACGACCCTAGCGTGGGAACAGACTAGAGCTCATATTGAAAATCTCAAACTCCCAGGCTTGACCACCTTTCTACACGCAAATCCAAGAAAATATCCACTCGTCTCCCAACAAAGTGACTCGGCGCGTCAAGATTTGATATTCTTACAGCCCAACTTTGGAAAGACACAACGACATCAGTACTGCAATCATTCAAAACTCTGCGAGGCGTTCGCCTCAAGCCCTCGTCATCGGGAACAGCTTCTTTGCAACAGAAAGTTTCTGTGTTAATCGGACTTCCCGTAAGTACACATTCCATTTTCCCCCCATCGATCGAGAAATTCATAGGATGATACCCCAATTATTTTGGCACCTCTTGATTTAGAATCTCCTGCGGGAGAGACAATGATCTTAACGGACTTCTGAATTTTTTTCTTCTTGTTGATGAGTTTTTGATGTTCATTTCACTGCATCTTGCAACATTCGACTGACATTTCTGAAGGCGATAAACAGTGCGACATTGGGCCATCAAAGCCCTTCCTTTGTATCGATGGGGTCCAGGTAAGTTGGTTTGTGACTGTCTTGCGGTGTTTGGATATTTGATCAGTAGAACAAGATGGTTTTTAAATTATTTTTACTGTGTGAAAGTCCAAGATCAGAGGACTGCAACCGAGCGTGCACTCCCAGTTTAATAACTGCTCCCTCTATTATTGAGAGTCAATCCTTCCACTCGATGTATATGCTTTTCGACTACTTGATATTTTCTCTGTAACTGTAAAGCAAAAGGCACGCTCCTTTAAGTCAGCTTGTCACCCACTACTATCAATTATGAGAACATTTTGCCGAGATATGCAAATGTGTGAATAGTTTACTTTTCGGTGTTACTCCTTCCACGGTTATAAGCCAACTGGCGAGATCTAAAAGTACAAAGAGTATTTGGGTCTAGAGCATTGTACTGTTCAGATCTTCATGCCACGAAGAATATCTGAGTAATGTCTAGAATCAAGCTGGAAAGGTGTGGGGTATATGGTGTCAAGCAAGTGGTACTACCAAGCAGAGACTTCAAAGTTTTCCTGTTCCGTGTTAAATCCTGCGGGTGCACAAATTGGGATCACAACTCACCTCTGAAAAGTATGTCGTAACGACCGTGCGATCAGCAAACTTTCTACCGGCGAGAGCTCGGAGTGCCTTTCCTGCAGATTCAGGAGTGTCAAATTTGACGAAAATCTTGCCCACACCATTTGATTGTCTGCTTCCGCCGGTAGGTCTAGGTACTTTCATATCAAGAACCTTGCCATATTTTTCACATTCTTCCTTCACATCTTCGCAAATTTCTAGCACAAGACTCATTAGCCAAAATATTTCTATCAAGTGTGATTACACGTACCTTCGTAATCTTCAATGTCAATGAGCTCTTCAGGGGTGACCATGTTGAGAAGTTGCAGAACACGACCTTCATCCAGACCTTGCGAAGTAGTACCGGCCAGCATGGACATTGCATTGACGCCCATCTCGAGACCAGAGACTTGGGTGTGTCCAATACTAGCTCTGAGCACCTTGAGGTGTTTGTCTCCAAGCTCCATACCATTAAGACCTTCCACCGCAATATCTGTTGCTGTCGGATCGACGTATTCGCAGAAAGCAATTCCCTAGATCATGTTAGAAAGTTTAAGTGGGGATCTCCCGGAAACCTTACTCGAGACTCTTCAGTACTAGCATCTTTGACGAGAACAAAAGCTTTAAGCTCTCCAAATGAGATCAGAAGCTCGGTAACTTGCTCGTCCGTCAAATAAAGGGGAATGTTCGAGATGAGAATCTTGTTTTGTGTGTCCACGACAACGTTTGACACAACACCTGGTTCGTACGGCGTCTCATCAGTGACAGCAGGAACGATGTAATCCTTAGGACGACGAATTGATAGTCCTTTGGTGTCGCCGTGGGCTGTTCCGTTCATGTGCTCGTCCTCCATGGCAATTCCGTCAAGAGCAAGAGCAACAGTTGCATCCGAAGCTTGTTTGAATTCCAACAAAGCAAAGGACTTATCTTTTGAAATCTGTGCTGAAATGCAAGGGTCTGATCCTTCAATAACATTGAGGCCGTTGAGTTGGAGGTTGAAAAAGTTGACCAGAGCTTCTTCGTTAGCTGAGGGGGGGAGGTTGTGGATAAGAAGCCGTTTTGCTTGACGCGAATTGGAAGGTTTGAGAGCAGCGTTAGTAACAGATCCACTGGGTTGTGACATGAATGCCTGCAGCTTGCTTGGGTCCATAGGCTGCTGTCTGGGAGCTCCAGGTAGAGGAAACATTCCAGAAAGTTTTGCCTGTTCTGCAGTGACATTTTCATATCCTGGAGGCTTGATGTCCCATTGAGTAAGGCGTCTCTTACGCTCCAGGATAGGGACAATGTCTGTCAAGTCAGGGGTTGGCTCCTTCTTCTTAGGTGGGGGAGATGCAGTCTTCTTCCGCTCTCCTCTGCCTCCACCTCCAAAGTCATCCCGGTCACCTCCTCTGCCGCCTCGACGTCCGCCGCCTCCTCTTCGCTCATCAAACAAATCTCTGTCCCTCCTCGGAGGTCTATCGTCATCGTCTCGTCTTGCATCGCGCCGTGAAGATCCTCGGTCTCTGTCCCATTCTCTGTCTCCACCTCCTCTTCTGTCTCTGCCAGAATATCTATCCTCCCGCTCTCGCTCTCTATAGTCACGGCTGGTAGAATACGAGTCTACTTCACCATCGCGACGTGATGGGCGCTGGCCTCGATGTCCTGGTGAACGGGAACGTCGTCTGTCGCGATCTCCGCCTCGCTCGCCGCGTCGATCATCGCGTGATGACTGCAGTTTATTAGATTCCGTCTCCGCATCAATTGTGAGGATACTCACGGGGTAGTCTCTAGATGAGCCATGCCGACCAGAATCTGCAGATGCTTGCTTGTCAGTACTAGCTCCATCTTCTTGTCTAACTTTTGTTGACGACGATGAAGGTGCCATGCCTCTTGATGAGTAGCTGTCGCCGTTCATGGTGGCGGTAGCAGAAAGCAGATAGGGTGTCGGCTGTCGACCGTTTTGTTCAGAAAAATCGGCGTGAATCTAGTTGAGAGCTGCGAGCTGTGTAGTCGCAACGAGGCTTGGTCCCATTGGAAAAAATGCGGAAGTCGAAATATCGCGCTAAGCTAAACACCCCTGTACTGCGCAAGGCTTTAATTCCCACCAAAGCCTCTTGACCTTCATTTAAACATCACCTTTCGAATATGGCGAGTTTACGTGTTTCTGAATGGCGTAAACTGCCTGTGAGCCTGGCAGAGCTCTGTATAGATACGACATTACGCTGCGGGCAGTCTTTCAGGTGGAAGAAGGTCCGAGACAATGAATGGTTCGCCGAGCGATTCTGGATTTCGAAGAAAAAGGGGCTAATTATCACACAGGTCTTGCGCACTTCATGGTCGAATATTATCCTTGAAACAGGACCCAACTCATCTCCATTATCGGTCTATAACACCCGCGCTCACATACCCTCTGAGTCCACCCTCTTCAGCGACGCCCTCCATTATTGAGTCGGCAAACGAGGAAGAGGAGACAGAAGCTCTGTTGAAACATTATCTGAATCTTTCCCCGAACTTAACCATGTTGTATGAGCAATGGTCTTCGGTGGACTCAAACTTCAAGAAAAGAGCTCCGAAGTTCACCGGCGTTCGAATTTTGAAGCAAGATGCGTGGGAAGCTCTTGTAGGGTTTATTTGCAGCAGCAATAATAACATCGTGAGAATATCGCAAATGGTAAGGGACCTCTAATCATTCAAGAATATAAATGCTTAATGAAAGTTACAGGTCAACAATTTATGTTTGCATTACGGGCGTTTGATCGGTCACATTGATGAGCAGGCTTTTTACGATTTTCCTCCACCAGAAGCTCTTACTCGCCCTGGTGTCGAGTCACATCTCCGAGAGCTCGGCTTTGGGTACCGGGCAGGCTATATTGCCAAGACAGCCTTGATAGTGGCAAAAGAGAAGCCCGAAGGCTGGCTGCAAAGCTTGTGCAATGAAGAGTCTTATGATGACAGTCCGGATCAAAAGCCTCTGCCAGAAGGGGGCCGAGAAGGATATCGCCGAGCTCACGAGGAACTTCTTCAGCTTCAAGGCGTCGGTCCAAAGGTGGCTGACTGTGTTTGCTTGATGGGCCTTGGGTGGGGTGAAGCTGTTCCTGTTGATACTCATGTTTGGCAAATTGCTCAACGAGATTACAAGTTTGGAAAGGGGAAGCACAAGAGTCTCACTAAAGCCACATACGATGCTGTTGGGGACTATTTCAGACAGTTGTGGGGTGAAGAGGCTGGTTGGGCTCATTCCGTCCTCTTTGCTGCCGACTTAAAAACCTTCTCGGAGCGACTGACAACAAAATTGGAAGTAAATGTAGATGAGGTTAAGATTAAGCAAGAAGACGGAACAATTCTGGAGTCCAGGGTTGTAGTGAAACGAGAATATGCTCTAGATGTCATGAAGGATGAATTCGAGGAGGAGAAGCCCGCCAAGGTCATTGTTGAAAGCTCTCGCGCTCAACGGGCCAAACGGAGGAGAATGGGTTGATTATTGTAATTTAGAGATAATTGTAATTTTTCAAGCTCGAAAACATCGAGGAATGTTGTGTTCATATAACCGCTTACTGTTCAAAACATGAGGCGCTCGCCTGATCGGTGTTCAAAGCTACCTAGTACGCGAGAATCTCACCACAGAAAGCTTCCCCACACCCTCCCGCAACCCGCAAACACAATGCCATGTCCACCTCGGTCTTCAAATTCCGAGAGGGACGGCGATGAAAAGAGGCGCCCTGTCTCTTGGGTAGACAATCTTAATGCCACAGATTGGTCGCATTACACAGAGCCCAGGACGTTAATCCCCACCATTCTCCTCACAACAACAATCCTGTTCTCCGTTCGACTCTACCGCTCGTACCTGCGAAGGATCCCAGAAGCTACGCATATACGCCCAGGCTTCTTTCGGAAGAGAAGCTTGTTTGGCACAGTCACTAGAGTTGGCGATGCAGACAATTTCCATCTGTTCCACCAACCTGGTGGAAGGTTGACTGGTTGGGGATGGTTTCCAGGACGGAAAATACCAGAGAAAAGATCAGATTTGAAGGGCAAGACGGTATGGTCTTACTGAGGTTAAAAATGATTCCCTAAGCTAACCCTATAGCCAGATACATATACGACTTGCCGGAGTTGACGCGCCGGAAGGAGCCCATTTTGGCAAACCCGCGCAACCATATTCTGCTGAAGCTTTGGAATGGCTTAAGAATTACATCTTGAATCGAAGAGTACGGGCCTACATCTACAAACGTGATCAGTACGAGCGAGTGGTTGCTACGGTGTGGGTGAGGAGATTCCTTTTCCGCCGGGACGTGGGAAAGGCAATGCTGCGGGCTGGGATGGCTACGGTTTATGATGCTAAGATGGGTGCCGAGTTTGGAGACTTCGAGGAGAATTATAGGAAAGCGGAGGCAAAGGCGAAGCGAAAGAAGGTGGGAATGTGGAAGGGTAACCCGGCGGACTATGAAAGTCCTCGGGACTATAAGATACGAACGGCCACAATGAACGAGACGAAATGAAATATACCCAGTCTTCTAGGATCGAGAAAATGCACTTCTTGTGCTTGCAAGAAATACAGTGAGATGCTAATCATCCTATGCCACCTAGACACAGGGCTGCTGAGTATGAGTAAGTGGGAAGGTCCAGAAAAGACACTTGCGTTCGACCTCTGCACTACACATCCTGTAGGTTTGCAGCCTTTTCAAGTAACAAGTCATCACCGAGACCATGAAGGGACGAAACCTAAGTATATCGCGTATTGAGTGAATACATCAGCCTCAAGCTGTGACCCCTAACTTAGGCACGTGGATATTCCTTTCCTCGCTGGATCTGGAGCAAGCTACTTTCTTTGAACAGTAGCGGGATGCAAGTGCAGAAAATAAGCATATATTTACATATGAGCAACCTGTATCCTCTCAGACGCCTAAAATTTGTATCGCAACGCTAGGAGGAACGTCAAGCTGACTTTACGTTCAGGCTAGCGTTGATACGGAGGCATGCGATTGGGACTGTCAACTGTCTAAATGATCCATCTGAGGGGAGCATCTGCATCCAAAACATGTCAGCCCTTCGTCATCTGTGGGGTAACAGGACATTCAATATTGGCGTGGAGGAGAGGCAGATCGAGCTTTGACCTTCCAATTGACACAGTCTTGGCACGAGAATATTGTACGCTTCACCTGCACATAAAGTTCTACACGTGATGATAGAACACTTGCTTAAGCGGCAGCCCTGGCTTGATCATGCGTTTAGCCCCTCGGAGCTTTGTTCTGGAGGACGATCTTACCGGTGACCAGTTTCTCACGCGTTTGAGGTTCCCGAATCGTGGTGGAGCGGTGGCTCTGATTGGCTGTTGGGGGAGATGCCCAATTAACTAGCAAACGAGCGAGAATGCTAGACACCGCTTCATGACCACTTATTCCATGGTCAGCTGTGGCGGGAGACTATGACCGTGGGGCAATAGGAGTGAGTTATGTCTGTGTGATGATCTTGTAGCAAAGAGGATGTAAAGGGGGACAATAGAATAATCCACTGTGTTTTCACAAACGTGCAACTTCAAAGGGGTGTGTGGGTCTCAAGTGAGACGCAGACGCAGAGGCAGACGTTGTGATCCTGGGTGATCTGAAGTTTGCAGACACGAGACGACACTTCGGAGGAAGGAGCGAAAGGAACCGAGAGGACCTGGAATTGGGAGATTGCCGAGAGCCACAGGCACTCCACGCGGCGCACTCCAATCTCGCACTCCGAGCTTGCATTTGCACTCGCACCTTCTTGAGAGAATCGCAAGGCTTTTCTTTGTTCACATGGAATAACTTCGATTCCGTCGCACATTCAGTTCTCATCAACACTTCCCAGCCAGTCACTCATTTCGAATCGAACATTTGTCTCGTCTTTACTCGGTAAGTCATGCAATAAAACATTCCATTATAGGCGGCCTTGACGCAATAACGCGAACGGAATACTGACGGAACAAAAACCAGGTCTCGACGGCCCTCACGCTCCTTACAACTCGAATAGGTCGCTTTCATCACTGGGATCCTTCCTCTTGTCTTCATCCATCTGCGCATCCAGTTCCTGTGCAACCTAATTTTAACAGAATTACGACGTGGCAGCCAGGATCGAATTTGCTCGACTCCTGCCCCCTTCCTTCGGTGTCAGGTACAGCACAGAGCACGCGAAAACTTCTCCATCATACCAACACCACACCGTTTCTGCGAGCATAATTTATCCTCTCCATTTCACTCCGCCAACCATCCAAACCCGATACTTGCAAGGCAACATTCCACTAGTAGCCCGAGGCCCTCTAGCGAACAACAAACGATCGCTCTCGAAATTTGTCGGTGGCTTGATCTAATCTGCGCTAGGCGAGCTGCTTCGACTCCTCACTCTTGCATCTGCAAACTCGCAGCTCCTTTCAACCTCGTCTCCTCACCACACTCTTTTCTTCTACAACGACTTGCGACGCGATTGACCTCGACCTCGACCGAGATAATTGGGGTGCGGGCATTTGGGCGATACCCTTAGTGATGGAATAAAGTCGCGTTCCTATGACCCTTCAACAGTAAAGCATCAGGCAGCGCCAGCTACCGACGTTCAAGACTTCATTGCTCCAGGACAACGGCCTTGCAGCGCTTCTGGCGCTTCTTGGACCAGCAATGAAGCTTCCTTCATGGCTGTGTCCATCAGATGCAAATCGACCGCCTTTATTACAGCTCACTCTTTTGATAACATGTCTCGCGCCATTCACCCAAGCCATCACCTTCAACCCCATACCTTCCGCTAATCTTAATCTTGATAACTTGGGTCGAGTTGGTCTGGCCGGGGATTTCAGTGGTATTTCGCTGTATCAATTCGAGGGGCAGAACGAGAATGGTTTCAGCACAAATGGCAGTCAATCAGTGCTCGCACGATTTCCAAATGGCGGTTTTGCAACGTTGGCGTCGGCGGATGCTGGGATTCAGGCGATGTGCTCCTTCGTAATGCAGGATGGAGCAATGGCAGGTGTGGTTGTGGGAGGAAATTTCACAAGTCTGGGTGGAATAGAGTCGCAAGGAGCTGCACTGTTCAATCAAAACACTTCCGCCATCACACCCCTCACTGGACTCTCTGGGCAGGTGTCTGCGTTGCTGTGCGACGAAGCAACGAACACCGTTTATGTGGGAGGTAGTTTCAAAGGGGCAAATTCAACAAATGCCATTGCTTGGGTTGGGACTGCAGGCTGGACAAACCTGCCCTTCTCTGGCTTCAATGGACCTGTCACTTCCATTACCAAGGCGTCTAATGGTCACATTATCTTTGGAGGCTCTTTCACAGGCTTAGGAAATGCTACAGGTCCCAGTCTTCCAGATCAACAGATCATCAATATCTCGGGAGCGAATATTACAAGTGGCTCTTCAACATCGACACCAGGCTTCAACGAACCGACAAACATTGTGTGCAAGACCAGCGGTACCGACGGAGCTGGCAACACCTGGCTCCTTGCTGACAATACTCCAGGCTTCTGGAAGGCCTCATTTGGTTTTGGCTTCGAACCAACAAAACTCAGGCTCTGGAATACTCATCAAGATGGCCGAGGAACCAAGACATGGCGGTACACAGCATTTCCAATCAATGGAATTATGAACTTCACCTATATTGACCCGGCAACGGGCCAAAACGCTTCATGCACTTCTGAGTGCCCTCTGAGCAGCAACACGAGCGTGCCGTATCAAGATTTCCATTTTGTTAACGTGATAGGGATGAACGGCTTCCAGATAGATATTTCAGCTTGGTATGGCAGCGGGGGTGGTCTGGATGGTATCGAGCTGTTCGAGAACGATATCTTTGCTTATGCAATCGACACTTTCAATGAGCCGACTTGTGCTGGAATCCAGATAGCTTCGACCGTAACGAAAACCGGGCCGTGGGTTGTCACTCCTTCACAACAGAGCTCCTCCGAATACCTCTCAGCTTCTCTTTCAGCCTCTGAATCAGCCTCCGTTGTTTTCCTGCCAGACATTAAACAGTCCGGTAACTACTCCGTCAACATGTATACCCCCGGATGTATTCAAGACAATACCTGTACCTCTAGGGGCCGGATCAACATCACGGGCATAATGTCAACCGAGACATCCAATCCTGGGTTCTACACTGAAATCTTCCAGACAAATAATTACGATAAGTATGATCAAATATACTTCGGATACATCGAAGCTGGAAGCGCTTCCTTTCGTCCATCTGTCACACTCTCGCCGGCAGCAGGTCAGAGTACCGCCAACCTCTCAATTGTTGCCCAAAGAGTCGGCTTTACACTAATTTCCTCGAGTGGTGGACTGAATAGTCTCTTCGAGTATGATCCTACACAGGCAGAAGTGGATACTTCGACCTTCGCCAACTCAACCTTTGATCAGGCTGGCGCGAGCCTTCCGATTGGCGCTGGAGTAAATGCTCTTCAAACTTCGGGAAGCACAACATATGTAGGCGGTAATTTTACAACGAGCACGCTCAACAATATATTTGCCGTCAGCAGTTCTGGGACGACCGCTCTAAGTGGAAACGGACTCAACGGTCAAGTCATGACAATGTTTCTCAACGGCACCATACTCTACGTCGGAGGCAATTTCTCAAACACAAGCACAGGAGGGAGCACCGGCTTAAGCAATGTAGCGGCCTACGACACCTCCAAGAACACCTGGGGAGCACTCGGTGCTGGTGTGAATGGAATAGTGACAAACATTGTTCCTCTTTTGATGAACATTACTACCAACCAGCCAGAGACTGTCATAACCTTGACGGGAGACTTCACGCAGATTTTCGGTTTCGGAAGTAACAGCTCGGTACCTGTCACCGGCTTCGCTGTCTGGGTGCCATCTCACAATAATTGGCTCCAGAATTTGCGAATCTCAACAATGGGTATCAATGGAGAACTTACAGCTTCCGTAGATATTCCTGGCGGTGGATCCCTCTTTGCAGGATCCCTTTCTTCGTCACAGCTTAGCGCGAATGGTGCAGCTGCCCTCTCCTCCGGACTTAGCTCATTTCCTGTGCACATTCAGCCTCGCACAACGCAGTCATCAAGCAGCCTCTCCAAGCGTGCTGCAAGCAGCCAGAATGTGAGCGGTGTTGTGACCGGATTGTTCTATGATAATGGAGGACGGAATGTGACCATTCTTGGTGGTCATTTCACTGCAATGGGAACTAATGGATCAAATGTCAACAACCTCGTTTTTATCAATGGATCAAACTCCGACACTGTCACGGGTGTTGGTCCTTCGCTCTCAGAAGACTCGACCATCCTAGCTTTGGCCCTGCAGGGAGATACTCTATATGCTGGAGGTGAATTGACTGGAACGGTGAATGGTGGGAGTGTGAACGGCCTGGTATCCTTCAACCTGATTACTGCGTCCTTCGATACCCAGCCCCCCTCTCTTGCCGGTGGCAATGTCAATGCCATTTCCACTCGACCAGATTCTTCCGATGTATATGTTGGAGGAAGCTTCTCCGCAGCTGGCTCTCTCAGCTGTCCGGCTGTCTGTGTATTCTCCGCCTCGCAGTGGGATCGACCGGGAACCAGTCTCGATGGCGTTGCGAATGCAATGGTTTGGGGAAGTCAAACTAGTCTCGTTGTTGGCGGAGCTCTATCCATCAACGGAGCCAACACTTCGCTCGCAACGTACAATGCCAAGGCTCAAAACTGGACTGCGGGTGTTGGAGCAACAGCCATCCCTGGCCCAGTCACCGCTCTGGCTGCTGCGAACAGTGACGCATCGCAGCTCTGGGTTGCCGGCACCGCGACGAATGGTTCGACCTTCCTCATGAAATTTGACGGTGCGAACTGGAATTCCGTTAGCGCAGGCTTGGGTAACGGCTCAACCATTCGTGGCCTCCAAGTCCTGTCGCTCAGCAAGAACCATGCGCCCTCAAACCTAGTTCCCGCGAGCGAGACCTTAATGATCACGGGTTCCTTAAATCTCCCAGGCTTTGGAAATTCGTCTGCAGCTCTTTTCAATGGCACCACCTTCGAGCCTTTCGCACTCACGACAACTGCTGCCAACACTGGTGGAAGTCTCTCTCAAATCTTCTCGCAAAACCAAAACTTCTTTTCTGCTCCAGGTATGTTTAGTTGCTCCCTCATCAGGTGGTCATGATACTAACGTGAATGAAGGTGGCCATCTTGCCAAAGGCTTTGTTGTTCTCATAGCCCTTGGCATCGCCCTCGGCTTGACGTTCCTCCTCGTTGTCGCTGGTGTTATCGCTGACCGTCTTCGGAAAAAGCGTGAGGGCTATTCGCTGGCACCAACAAGCGCCTTCGACAGGAGTGGTGGCATGTCAAGAGTCCCGCCTGAGCAACTCTTCTCCTCACTAGGTCAAGGCCGGAGTGGAGTGGAAAAGCAAAGTACCATGATTTGAGGTTCAACCTACGAGGCATACGGGTTGGTTACGGCGTTCTGGATAGGCCGGGTGGCCTTTTCTCTTCATGTCGATCCTTTGCGGCATACCTTTCGGAGTTTTCATTTAGAGCAGTGCTCTCTTACCTCTTCATGAGCACGTTCACGGCCTCTTTCATGACGAGCAAAATTTGCTGGATCTACGGTTTCGCACCTTATTTCCTTCTTCGACGGAGGGCCTAATGTTTAGAGGTACTACCCCTTAGTTCATCACTCGATCTTCTCTTTTGTATGATAAAATTTTCTGCAGTTTCGTCACAAGGCTGCCAAAGAGAGTGACTAGAGGTTACCTCTCATGTATGTGGGAACGGAATAATGTATCAAACGTCGTTTTGCGCAGATTTCCGCAGATTTGCACAGAAGGAAATGGAGCAATAAAATAATCTCAAATAGTCTTGCTGGAAACTTTCGTGTGTTGACTTGCGGTCGATTTCGGGCCGCTTGCACTGTTTCCCTTACTTTGGCCAAGGAAACATCCGGTTTGGTCTGAACTTCGTGAACATCATTGCCCAAGTCCCTCGAGAAGGAAATTGTGGGCGGTCTGGACTCTGGGCAGGAAACATGGCACAGCTGTCTTCAGGAGAACCGACAAATCTCCAATCCATCATGCGGGCTGAGATATCACAGGCGTCAATTGAAGAAGGGCCGATGTCAAAGGCTTCACTCTGTTGATCTTTAGGTGGGAATTGTGAGGCGGGTCATGATGTTTTCTCGAATAGGTAACTCTGTACCAAACCACCAATGTTTTTGTTGTCTTGGACCCAGCACCAGGAAGAATGGTGGAGGCGCAGGCGGGCAAGAGATATTATTCCGAGGGCGAACCATGTCTAACAGCGCTCTGCTCATTTCATCTCATCTCATTTCATTTCATTTCATTTCATCATCTCGATTCTCGATGGGGTTCGGGTGCACTGTGCAGCCTCCCCGACGTGGTGCTGTCGTGCTTTCTTCAAGCCTCCTCGTGACTTTAAGACAAACTCGGCGAGATACTCGGGCGATTCAGATTTAAGCTCATCTCAAACAGCAGTCGCAAGTGTAGATCTCCGCTACCAGCAACGGGTTTTGGCGTGAGCCCAGCGGACAAGAAGGAAATGAGCAGAGACCAGGGTCCCGAAGAGGCCAAGACTCACCTTTCCGTCTTTCAGATGTGGGGGATCATCTCGTGATGGGCCCAGCTCCCAGGCCCGGAAAACACAAGAGCATCGACGATCCACCAGCCCTAACCGCAATCTGACATGTTGGTGAACTTGAAACACGCGGCGCATCTCAATATAGCAAGCGGGGCTGTCCATGCCAGGGTAACACGATGGGTTGAGATGAATCTGGACCAGGTTCAGACTTCATACAGTAGCTGCTTTTCTCCCAGACTCCCAGGCTTCAAGACTCCCGAGTCCCTCCACCCCTTCACCCCTTCACCCCTTTCTAGACAGGGCAGTTCTGCAGTCTGCAGCGGGCACGCCCTCTGGAGCTAACCCGTCAGCGCCTTGTCTCGGCAATTGGGAGATAGGGCCGGCCAAGACATACAAGGACATATCAACATGGGCTTTCTGAAATCCGCAGTACTTACACTTGCCATACAACAGATGAGGCGTGCACGGTGATTGACAGGCACAGACAGGCAGGGCTGCCGGTGAGGATCACCAGATTCACCACCATTTCGACTGGGATTTGGGGAGAACTGGGGATTCGATACATGTACAGTACGCCCAACATCACTGTCAGATCAGCCAAATAAGAAAATACCCTTGAGATTCCACAGTCCGCACAGGTGTTGGGCCTTGCTTTGCGGAGTTCTTTCCGATCTCGAATCCCCAATTTACTGAAGGGGACAATTCTGGCTTACAGCAAACGAAAGGGGCTTGATGAGGTGTGAAGTTATCACGAGCAGAAAAGCCAACGCCCCTGGTCGTGCCGCCATTGCCGAAGAAACCCCTACCTACCATACCCCCTACCTCGAGTTCGTCAACAAACCTCGCGCGTCTTTCCCTTTAGGACGACCACAATGCTCAGACTCGACCGCAAATTCGGCATACCTCGATCTCGATTCTCGACTGTTTCTTAGGGCTTGGACCTAGTTCTAGCCTGTCAACTTTTGTTCCTAACTTCCTTGCCCCTCCTACAGTGTCCGCATCTGGCACTTGCAGAATAGGCTGCATGCAATGTTCATCAGGGTCTCAGCTACTCAATCTACGTAGCTCTTCACCGGTGGCTTGGAGTGGCCAGTCTTCACCCACAACGTTGAGATTCGCTGGCCATGGCGTGGGATGGCGCATTGGCGTCTGATCAGGAAAGGTTATCTCAACTCTACTTCCTCCTTCTCAGCCATTAGGTAGTTTTAGCTTGGCGTCCAGCGAGTCAGAGCCTCGCGCTGTGGGCCTCGCAGCTCCAGTTCGGAAATCCGAGGTTGCTGAAAGTTTGACTTCCCAACACGAGCTGGTCACGCCCATCGGAACTACACTCTGGCAAATTGCAATTAGCATCTTGGAATCTTTTGAGTTTGTCGAAACTCGAGCGCCCTCGGCGCGAGATCGGAGCACTGCGGAGATGTTCCTGAGCTGCGTATCCAATTGCACTTACTTCCCAGTTCCCTAGGCGACTTTTTATTTGTGTACTTCGTTCTGTGTCCGTTTTGTTTCCGCGATTCCAACCTTTCAGATGCAAACCCTTCACTCTTTACCGTCCACGACTCACGCCGCTGCCAAGAGAAACATCAACGTTCTGTTCAAGCCTTCAAGGACGAAAGGCTGCGCACGACCTTTTTGCGCTCAACAGGGGTCAAACACATCAAAGCTTCGCTATTGCTCTGCGCTCTCGTCCCACCACTGCTATTAGCTGAAACTGACATCGCGGCCATCACGAGGACGGCAAAGTTAAAGTCTTTCTGAAAGGGGGCTGACCGCCTCTCTAGGACACAGTTTGTGATTGGCCGGCATCCACGTCCTCACCCCTCCCGGCCGCGCCGTAGACTTTGCTCCGTTCCGTCTGATACTATTGATGCTTCACTGATACTTGTGATCGCATCAACATTGGTTACTCGCGCCTCTTAGACTGCACACCTACAACAAATATCATAGAATGGAATCTCAAGATTCATGTCTATCGAAGTCCGTCAGTAGAGGGTTGCAAAGTGCATATTAGTTGCAAGCACGACTGTCCTCCTTGAGCTCGCCATTTAGTAGCGTAGCGCCTCAAAAGCCAGAGGCAAAACGAGGACAGTGAGTGGACCAGTTGGTCGCCTGTCTCACATCCCCTCATCGATAGGTGTGCAGCACGCCACAGGTGCACGCCAGAAGCCAAAGCCCTACCTTATTTTCACCACCGCTCACGAAAAGGAAAAATGTGCAGAGAGCCTGACAGTGGTCAATGGAGCTGATACACTATGGTTATTGATTTGTTAATTCACTATTGAAACATAAGAAAATCCTGACAAGATCGAAAATTGTTTTCCCTCTTCTGGCCACAAAATGAAAAGGCTTGACGGTCTGATGGTTTCCGGCCTGCATACCCCGAATTCTCCGCAAGTAAGATCTGAATCGTACTACAACCTTAGCTAGGGCTCTGCTGGCGGCACAAGCGCAACGCCACCTGAGAAAAGCCGTCGAGTGAAGAAGTGGGACAGCAGGATCCGAAGCTCTGCGCCGGCATCAAAAATTCTGGAGAAACCCGCTCTGGTCGGAGAAAGCAGCTTGTCCAATTCCAAAGTTTCTCCCTTCTTTCAGTTATTTGTCATGTAGAACGACTACCATCAAAAAGTTTAATTGAGACAGCGACGGTAGGTTTCGGCATCATTACGGCATTTCCTAGCAGTTGCCAGACGACCCGATGGAACCGTGGCCACTCATGTGCTTACTTACGAGTTCAGAAGGAAACGAGCAAAAGCAAAGCTGAGGAGAAAGACGAACGTCCAAGCTTCTCGTGTAACAGCCCGATTCGGTCACGTTTTCATTTTGTGGTGGTGCAGACATGACTTTCTGCCCTGGTGTGATCGCCGTCCCGCGTTTAACTACTGCACGGACTCGCGGTGAGGCTGGTGCTTCGTCAAATTTATTGGCACGGTTTTCGAGGTTTTTCGACAAAGAATGTGAGAACGTATGCGCTGCCGTGTGTTTTCCCAGTGTTCATGCGAACCACCAACCATGGGACTGCCCGGGAGGAGGCAAGTCGTAAGGGAGCATCCATCCGGGGGCCGCAATGTATGTGAGGGAGAAGACGTCCGGCGGATCCTGATTGGGCCGCTTCATTCTTCCTGGTGGCATTGGACTGCGAGTCTGCCTTTTTTGTTTTTCCTTTCCTTTCCTTTCCTTTCCTTTCCCCACACGCCCATCTGCCGAGGGAGTGTGCATTGTGCAGGTGCACGGGAAAAGAAAACGGCCACGGTCTACCTACAGTTTATTTCTGCTAGGCGCGAGACTAGAGACGCCATCAGCAGCGAGGGAAAAGGGAGAGGCTTGCTTTAGCTTTTTGGGCGAGAGGCTACGGGGACCACCACAAGCAGATCGTAGCCTGTGGCAGGCTTCAGATGAAGATAAGAGTTGCGCCAAGCCCGCAAGCACACAACGGTGGATCATCGTGGCTTGCAACGAGGCGTTTTGGGGGGAAGGGCTAGGGGGGATGTGCTTTTTGATGGCTTTATGGGCAAGCCTACTTTTGCTTCCTCAGTTCCTATAGGCTAGCGGGGGGAAGAGGCCTCTCTCCTTGGCCAAATCGGCAGGCGGAGGGGGAGAGGAAAAGGCCCCCAACGAGACTAGACGAGACTAGAAGGAGACTAAACGACGAACTAGGCGAGACTAGGCGGAGAATCACAGGCTGCCAGTGCGGGAGAGATCTTGCTGCGTTACTGTAACTAGGGGCCATCTGGGATGTGAGAGTGGGCGGACCAGGGCTTAAATCTATTATTATTCGCCGAGGGGGCGATTGCGGCAAGGGGGCCTGGTCCACTGGAGCGCCACTGATACGGAGCCCCAGTGTTTATGAGCCTTTGTGTCTGTGAAGTTCTGCACTTGACGCTGCTTGCTGAGGAAGTTGCTTGGCCTGGCGCTCTGGCAGTGGGTAAGAGATTGAGAGTGGGTGAGTGGGCGAGTGGATAAGTGGGTGAGTGGGCGAGTGGGTGAGTTTCGCTGAGTTTGGCTGAAGTCGGCTTCTCAACTTCTTCCTCTTTTGCCTTAACCTCTTTTAACCTTTTGCCTGCCGCCCACCGCCACCCCTGCCCCTCCAAGCCGAGGGCAGCGTCATTTCGAGGTCGGGGTCCTTTTCGTCTGAACACTGAACAATGTGTGCAGTGGGAGTGGCTGTGAACCCTGTGAAAGGCACTCAAGGGGAGGGAATAGAAGGGAAGGGGAAGACCAGAACCAGAGCAGCCCTGCACGTCCAGCACAGCACAGCACAGCACAGCACAGCACAGCACAGCACAGCACAGGATCTCTACAGCCGCTACAGTACATCACTGGGATGCTCCGTCTGCCACTGACATCCTCTTCCCCACTGTAGTCCGTAGTCTGTCATTCTTGTAGCGGAGCGCGAGTGCGCGTGCGAGCACATACTTGCGAATAGTGCCAACTTGCACCTTGCACCCCTCACATCATATCTCACACCTCAACACCTCATACCTTACACGGTTACACCCAGCAGGAACCTGCCCGACCCGACCCTGCCCTGCCCTGCCCTGCCAGACTGCCAGTGCCCCATCGCTATTGCCACCCACCCCGCCTTGCCATCCAGGTACTTGCTTGGTACTGGTACTCTGGTAGGGTAACACGCAGCACTTGCATCGCACCGCATCGCACCGCATCGCACCGCTCCGTCACTGTTCCCCAATCCTCTCCCAGACTCTTACACAACAAGCTGTACACCTACGCCATGGCTGTTCTCGTTCCTGCAATCGGTGTGCACATCCATTCTGCGAGTGCCCAAAGCAGCCCGTGAGGGCTGGCAGGCACGCAGGCCCAACCAGTCGGGTCGTCAGGCGGTGCCAGCCCATTCTCCAGGTCCTGGCCGGAGTGGCGCCCTAGACCGCATTTGCGTGTTTGAAACTTCCCACGGCCCACCTGCCACTCCTTCTCCTCTCCGCTCCTCTCCCCTCCCCTCCTCTCCCCTCCTCTCCCCTCTTCACACTCTCCCTTCTGCCACCTCCACTTTCGCTACAACTCCCACTTCGGTCTCAGGTCTCTGTCATGTCATGATTGATACAGCCACACCACCCTCTCCGTCCCCTTCTTATTCCCTGATGCCCGCTGCTGTTCGCTCCCGCCTCACGCGGAGGTGGCTGCCAACGGGTGGAAACTCTCTCTCCCCCTCTCTCTCTCTGATTCTCTTGGTCGCCCGTGGCGCTCTAAGAAAGAAAAAGCCTTCCCGCATATGTCTATGTCTCTCGAGGGGATCTTTGAATACCCGTTGCAAGAGGCGTCCTGCCCTTCACCCACCACCGGCCACACGGCCTGCTGCAATCTCAACCTTCACCCCCTTCAAATCAAAACTATGGAGGCCCTGTCGGCCTGTCCTGCCCTACCCTGCACTTGTTTATTCTGCTTTAGGCTCTGCGTCCCCCAGCCCAGCCTACTAGTCAAGCAGTCCCTGGAACTCTTGTCCTACACGCAACTTTGTGTAACTGAGATCTTGGCCTGCGCCAAACTACCGTGCTTCCTGGCTAGTTGCTCGGGATTTTCTTTATGGCTCCGCATCCCTGCGACTTCTCCATCATAGATAGCACCATACCCCTACCTATGAGGCATTCTTATGTAAACCATCTTCGCCCCCGGCCGGATGATCGTCCATATACTTCCCTATCCTCACCTCGTCTCTTCATCTCCATTATTCTCCTTAAGCTACACCACCCAAGTACCACCCAACTAAAGAAATACCACCATCATTCCCGCCCGACGCAGAGACCTCAAATACTCGTGGCCTCCGATCTTCATCACTCTCATCCAAGATTGATTTCGTTGCATCCTACCAGATCACGTTTTTCCATCACTTTATCAGTCGATCATTAGAGTGGCGATAGATCTTGACAGCCTCACTGCGTCTCGAAGTATACCTGTCTGATATCTTAATCTTTCAAAGACCGCTTTTGCTCATCCGCACCAAGAACCTTGCACCTCCGCACCCTCACGAGTAGGAGCACCGTTTTAGCGGCAGGTGGGAATTTAAGAATTGCTTGCCTGGTGTCGATCTTTCCTGAAGGCATCACAAGTCTGTCCACGCCCCACTGTCCATTCTTGTATCCCGGACTTGCAAAAGAGGGAGAGCTCATAAGCACTTCTCTTCGCCATCCTCTATCAGACGAATCATAGCCACGCTTCCAGCGGACGACCTCCAACTACTTCGCCGACTAACCAGATTCTTGGACCCAGACCTCGTCTTCCTACCGACAAAGCACATAAGAACGCTGATCCCACCCGTCAAGACGAAACTGATCGTCTCTCCAAACTCCTGCAAACTCGCCTCGGCCTGGACCTTACACGCTTTTGAACGGGATCTTGCATCTGATCCACGCATCTTTTACACTACTGCTCTGATTTCTTCCTGAAGAATCAACACATCGTTGTCGCATTCGATCTTGATCATCTTCAAAAGATGACTATGGCCATCGACAATCAACAACGCTACGGCGGCATGAACTTCGACCACATGCCTTATTCCAATACTCCTCAATTCACAAACCCATGGACTTCATCAGCTCCTGCTCAAAGCCACAGCCTCTATGCTTCATCCCACAACCTCAATCCCAACCTGGGACTCGAAGGCCTTTCCAAGCAGCAGCATACCCGGATGAACAGCAATGTATCCATGGGATCTTATGCCAGTGTACCAATCACCGCGGCATCAGCAGGTAGCCCTCTCTTGGCGGATGTCTATGGTTCGCAGGATTTACTCACCATGCCCCAAGATCTGTTGAGTTCAAATCGTTCTGTATCAACTGGATATGGCAGTGAAGTTGGATACGCAAATGCTGCTTCGCCAGTGCATAACGCCTATGCACCCACATCAACACCTTACGACTCGATGGGATACGCTCCGGCGCCTGTACGGTCTACATATGCCCTCCCACAGCAAGATAACTCGAGACGATTATCACAACCGTCAGTGCCCTCAAATTCCTTTCTCGACTTGTCAGAAGACGCGCAGCGCCTCCAGCGCCAGAACTCACTTATTGACTTCAATGACAGAGGCCTACAAAACGAGTCAACTCGAAGCTTCGGTGATGCGATCGATGCGAGCAGAGGGATGATCGCCATGAGCCAAAACACCACGCCGCGCAACATCTACGGACCTCAAGGACGCGTTGGAAGAGGTTCTGGTGATTCTTACGGCTTCCCAACAACACATTCCACCAGCTCTTCAATATCGTCAACGAGCAACTACCCGTCTTACTTTGGTGGCTCTGTTGATTCTTCCGTGAGCGATTACTCGAATGCGGGTTCAGATATTGAATCCGTGTCGTCGCGGACACTCCCAAGACCGTCAGGTCTGCTCAATGGCGGCATCCCTCCTGCGCCACAATCGATGATGGGTCAATTCAGCTCAAAGGTCTCGTCAAGCACACAAAAGAAGCACAAGTGCAAAGTCTGCGACAAGCGATTTACACGCCCGAGTTCGTTGCAAACACATATGTACAGCCATACGGGAGAAAAGCGTAAGTTTGGGTGTCTTGTATTTGATTCAATTCCGAGCTAACTTGAGGTAGCATTCTCATGTGAAGTTGAAGGCTGTGGACGACACTTTTCTGTCGTGTCCAACTTACGCAGACATCGCAAAGTCCACAAGGGAGAGGCCCGCTCAGAAGCGGGATCTGAAGATCATCAGTCAGACGATTAAATCACGTTGTCCTCGAAATCACCAAAATCGGCGATCCGCTGTTGATATGCTCGGTGTCTCTGGTCGCTTAGACACTTCACGAAAAGTCGGTCAAAAAGTCGAAGACGCATCTGTCCCGTTTGCTTTTATGTTTTGCGATATCCCTTCTGCGAGTTGATATCCACTATGCGGAAATTCATTGTTTTTAATGCAACGATTGCGTTACGCCGTTCTAGACGAATATTCGGTTCTAATACTTTCGCTAAGAGAGCCTCCAATGTTATGGATGGCCATATGGGAATGGGGAATCTCTCCACAAGGAGAGTTGGTTTTACAGGCGTTACGGCAAGTTAGCGATCACGTCGATATGGCGAGGGCTCTGTGTTTCGCGGGTCTTGTACTACTAGGTTCTGGTTTCTTACTCTCATTAGATATACCCCTAGAGTCTGGAGAAGACTGTAGCAACTGTCATTACGACGAGGATTAATAAAGCTATGAATAATAAATAACATCTTTGACTACTTCGACTCAATGGTTTTCCCCTTGTGACGCTGACCAACGACCCCAGTCATCTCAGGACTCATGAAGGTGGGCTCTTCACCGCTATCACGACATTGTGCAACTGGAAATTAATCCGGGGCTCACCCCGCCAGACGATATCCGAAAACCTCAATGCACTACTCACGCCGATCCGCACCTTAAAGAAACCACAATCGCCGACCACACGGGGTAGCGACCCCGTGACGTTGGATTGGGATTGCAAACAAAAAGCTGCCCAGCGCCGATACGAGGGGTCAGGTATCAGATGTGCTGATGCAGATGGGAATGACGATAAAGCTGGGCCGGGGGGGAGGCAAATACATGAAACAGCAGGGCTGGCTGGCTGGCTGTCAAAGATTGTTCCGCAGCCTAAAGGAAGCCACGGTCCCATGTTCTGCACGCCGCACGGCGGGGCCCCTGGGGGGGTTTTGGTGGTGGCGGAGCACATTCTTATGATGAGATATCAATGCCTTCAAAATTTCGTTTCAAAGACTTCGGCGCAATCCAAGAAGAGTGTGGCTCGGCTTCTTCCAATGAGGAAGGAAAGTGTTTCCAACAAGTTTCCCAGGGGGACGAAGCAGCCAGCGGATGAAGAGAAGCGGTTGGGAGAGACGGGCCAGTGCCAGTCAGTGCCAGTGGTGACGATGAAGCCATCATCATGCCTCGACGAGGCAAACCACTTGAGCCCAAGGCGCAAAGTATGCGTTCATCTGACGGTACGGTTGAATACTTCCACGTTCTTCCATTGGGGGGGGGGGGGGCAGCGCTGTCTATTTTTTCAGGGTCCAATGCCCCACTATTGCGTGTGGTGGGTTGGGATTCTGTGTGCGACTTGAAAGGGCAGAGATCGAATTGTCGAACAGTGCTGGGTGGTGGATGTTTGCAGCAGCCTTGGCAAAATGACATCGACCGTGGCCCTGATGATGCTGTAGCCGCAGTAAAGTTCACATTCCCGTCATTCCACGCACCAATGGCCGTTGCCTGACTTTGGAGAATGCGCACGCCAATCAGCGGCGGCCAGCGAGCGAGGCGGATGAGGTAAGGATGCAGCTGCGTTTTACTTGAAGTACTGTACTGTAGTCTGTATGTAGGTAGGTAGGTCTGGTGGGTACTGTAGGAATTTTGGTGCTACGTGGGCGCCCTTTAGCCCCGCTCAATGACGTAGTGGCGTCGACCTGCGCAGGGTTCAGTGCAGCCTGCAGGGAACTCTCGATGAAGTGCATCGCCGGTCCGTCAAGGTCAGGGGTTGACCCCCTGCGCCCCCTGCCCATGCCACCTTTCAACCTCACCTACGCCTGAGGCAACACGTGACTGATCACTCTGCATCTGGAAAGCATGACTTCGCTCTCTTCTGGTACGAAGTGACATCTTGCACCTAATCAAGCAAGCACCTTCAACCTCCATGACCAACCATATATGCACCCAACTGTAGCAAACGTCTTATGGACCCACCCCGACGGTACGTCGTCTCATCGGCGGCGTGGCAGGATTCCGAGGTCCCAGGTCCCACTGGAATCTGGGAATGGATCTGCACGTGCCCGGAACCTTCAATTTATTCAATATCACTCGAGAAAAGTCTTGTGAACAGCTCGAGTAGCGCCCAACTAAGGCATGAGGTGTTCCCAGTTGCTGGACCTCAATTGATCTTCTGCTTCCAACGCCTTCAACATTCAATGGCGCTCCTTGCAGCAGACTCGGAAGCCACCAGTGAGAAGTGACAGTCGGATCCGGCAGCTTGGGATAGGCTGTGTCTTGTGCTCAACGCTACTACCAGTATCATACTGCTTGTAGCACCACTGTGTATGGTCGCACTCAAGTAAAGTTGGGCTGGTAAGGTCGCACCGCTGCAAACAACCCCCCTATTTTCCCTTGCAGTCGCCGACCTGTCATCCAGGAAACCGAAATACCGAGCAGTAAAGTATCTGCGGAATGTTGATGAACCTGTCACAGTTGTGCCACATCACCAACGCCATGCTAGAGTCGGTGGAGCTGTTAAGCCACAAGAGAAAGCGTTGTGGTAGTGTCATCCACGCCAGCTAAAAGGGATTAACAGAATGGGTAAGTTAAGCTGGAAGGTTGGAAAAGAAAAGGGGGAAAGCCAATAAAATCAAAGTCCAAATTTCGCAGCTTGGCATTGGTCCTCTTATCATACAGCCAGCAAAATTCTCTCCTTCCAGCCGACTAGCAGTCCTTTAAATAAGACACAGCAATGAACGCGTTCCTGGTGCTCTGCATCCCCTCGCTTAAATTACAATCGCCAACTCGTGTCTCACCATCTGCTCGTCGTCCAAGTCGGGATAAAATGGGACCATCGAGTCCGCGCTTTGTGTATACGCGGAATTGTAGATGCGCCAGTAAGGAACCCGAACTTTTCGTGCGGGGTGGAAAAGTCCAGCCCAAACATAGTTCATGACCAGACCCGGTCCAACGGCCATCCTAATTGCATCAACTGCTTCAAGAACCCGATCGATAACATGAGGGCTGGTCTCGAAGAGATTGGGCCAAAGTAAGTTCAACAAGTGAAGCATGGCATCCTCACAACCAAGACCGACCACGCCGAGTGCAACGTGCTTCACCACAGCACTTGCAGTCTGACGATGAACCTGGTCCCTGTCTATCAACGCATCTTCGAGCAAAGGCGTTACTGCATAGACATAGTCCTTTGCCATTTCGCCAATATATTCGAAGAGGAAAGAAAGTGATTTTAGAACGCCGTTTTGGACGTTCAGTTCTGGCACTCGATATTCGTTCATAAGGGCGGGAAGAACCGTGAATGGTGCACATGTCTCCGCAACAATGCCGATCGCCACAGCAGTGCAGACTCGCGATTGTCTCTCCTGAACACGCAAATTATTCAGCAGTGTGGCGAGCACGTCCTGTGGTCCAATCGCCTTGGCAATGAAGCCGAATGTGTTGTTAGCTGCTCGTCGAATTCCTTTCTTATGAGCCTTGAGCATATCGAGTAGTTCGAAACAGATTCTCATCCACTCTCTTGCGTTGACACTTTCTGGACCGCGATCCGCAATACGGCCTACCAAGTCAATCGTATTCTCTTGCACCTTTTCGTGCCGGTTTCGCAGAATGGGCGTGAGTCGGGGAAGCAGATCCTTGATAGGTGGTTGCATCTGGTTGATGCCAACAACCGTGACGATCGATCGGAGAGCACCCAGAATTGAACCGAGAACCTCCGGATACTCTTCTCCAAGATATTCGTAAAGGACGATACCAAGTTTGCCCATCAAAGCATCTTCACCACATTGCTTCATGACCATGGCAATACGCGAAATCAAATCGGCCGCCTGTTGTCGCACGGTTGCAGACTTGTTGTTGAGCCGCCACAGAATCGTACTGACAAGTTGCGGAATGTAGGGCTTGCACCGGACGCCCAAAGCATTAACAACTGTGCCGAAGCCGTTAAGCATCACGATATCCTCAACGCTTTGTTCCTGGAACGAAAAGAGAATTCCATCAATCAATCGCTCCTCCAGTCGCTCTCCAATATCTGCAGCACCTAAGCTAGCGACGACCTTCTCCACCGTCTCCACCGTCATCTTCCGATACGCTTCGCTCTCATCCTTCAGATTGTTGACGATTCGCTCAACAATTTCACTAACTCCAACCTTCTGACCAAGATCAACGGTAGTGTCAACGACTTGTCTGTAGTTGCGTTTGTCGAGGGCCATACGCCGCACCCAAAAGCTCTGGAAGAATTCGTCCAAGACATGCTGCTTCAAGTACCCAGCTGTGACACCATCTGTGCTTGCACATTGAGAAACCACTTTGAGCACAATTTTCTTCATTTCCTCGTCTGGAGATGAGAACTCTCGAAGCAGAATTTCCATGATCTGGCTCGTATAGTAATTTGCGTATTCTTCGTCCATCAGAGGAATGACGAAACCAACGGCTTTCAAGAAGGCTGCCAGACCTTTGCCTCGTTGCTTTCTAGAAAATAAGTTAGCGATGATCAATTACTGTTGGCTGTAAAAAGATTGAACCCAGGGATTCACCTGGGCACAAAATGGAAAATTCAAGCATACCTTGCTCCGATCCAAAGAGGCTTCAATATATCGTCAAAACTTTCGATACCATAAGGGTGTGCTGCCTCCGCCAAGGCGGCAATGGACAAGCTTGCCTGTGTCCTGACTTTGCTTTGGTCGTCCTGGAGGCATACACCGATACAGTCTACCAGACCTTTGAGATGCGGAAGAACAGCACAGCCCATCATGATCGGAATCTGTTGAATGACTCTGCAGCCAGTATGTCTTGCCTGCCAGGACTTTTTACTTCTACACACTGCTCGCAGGAATGGAAGAAGGGCAGGTATGCCGAGAGCCTTCGCAACAACGGCGAAAGCTCTAGCGGTAGTATTGCGTACGTTCTCATCCACGTGGTCAATATCGGGGCGCATTGTACTGATCATGTGAGCGAGACCAGCAGCCTTGCTAAGATTGGAGATGATTTCTTGGCCTTCCATCCGTGCATAATAGTCTTGATCGATCAGGAGTGGTTCAATCACAACCAAGATCTGATGCACATGAGGCCGAACCAGTTCATCAAGCTTGTAAAGAACGCGGTCGATGACTTTGACCAACAGATGTCGCTCCTGATCCTCTAGGGAGCGTTCGAATAAAAGGGGTAGTATTTCCTTGAATAGAGGCCCAGCACCAAACTGGCGAGCGTTATCGGTAAGTTGACGAAGCGCAGTCTTTCGCATAGGAGGGGTTCCATTTTTGACTTTTAACAAGAGTCTGAGGATTTTTCGTTGCTTCAACTCCTCCACAGTCATCTCATTTTCGTCACTTCCATCGGTAAGCTTGCCGAAATAAGCCATATCTTCTGCCTTGAAGAATTGGAGATCCCCTACCCCGGGGATTTCGGTTGGGAGCTGCTTTCCAAGTACTCTACCACTTTCCGGGTCCTGCATCATAAAACCACCAAAGCTAGATGCACCTCCAGCCGAAGCGGGCGTGGCCATGAGTTTCTGAGCAATCGTGCGAACCGGGGCATATCCAGGAGGCGGTTCAAGAATCTTGTAACCCTCGCTAGGTAGCATCATGTCCAGCTCCTCATCTGAAAGTGGAGCATTGCGCATTGAGATATCGGTACCAAAGGCCGTTGGCATAACGGGACCTCCCATTTGCGACGGGTGCATTGGTGTGACTAATCCTTGATTGCCAATAGGAGTGGCAGCTGGTGCTTGGTCCCATCTCGAACGCCGTCGAGGGGTCTCATCAACACTAACGCCACCGACAGCAGGTGTTTGATCCCACCGTGAGCGTTTGACTTTCGAATCTGCTTTCTGAGCAGCGGTCTCTGCAGATTCCGAGGAAACGTCCCATCTTTGCTTCCTCTTGCGTCCAGCAGGAACAACATCTGTGGATGCGGCGTCCTGGTTACCCTTTTCTTTCGGAGAGCTACTATCTTCGTTTGTCAGCGTAGCTACGTGAGGAGCTATCTCGCCATTTGCTGCTTTCTCCTCGATTGCCCTTTTGACCCTCTCCTCTTCCCTCTCTAACTCTCTTCTTGCCATGATTTCCCGGTAGCTCTCGCCATCTTCAGCTGCCCCGTTTTCCGCGAAAGGATCCGCCCTCGTTGGAGTTAGAGCTCGGTTGAATCGACGCTTCTGATATTCAGTCTCACGGTCTATAATGCGAGCACTCTTCTCTCTGCCCAGAAGGATGTCTTCTTCCTCGACTCCGTTGCCATGAGCGAACTCGCTCATCTGTTCCTTCGACGCCGTGTATTGCCCGACCAGCCGCCTGCTCGTGTCTTCCTCCATATCGTCATCATCATCTCCATCACCCACAGCTATAGAAGTGTTGTAGCCTGCAAACTTGTTCCCTCCATCACGCTCGTAGAGGGAGGTGTCGAAGCTCTCGGTCAGGGAAGCCTTGGTGGAGACATCAGTTCGCTGACTTGACGGATCAAATGTCTTTGATCCCTTCTTACCAACAGCTGCTGCATTCCGCTCAGCTTGCAGCTTCCTGATCGTCTCAAAATCGGCGTCCGACATGGCTATGCTGGAGTTGGGTAGAGCGAGGTAGTGAAAGATTCTTTGGATCGTCGTCCTTGACTATGATTTCAAAGATTCGCGCTTATAATTCGCGCTTATAAGCGCGACCATACCTAACTGGGAAATTTTACGCAAGACTTATCACGTGACTTTTTCCGTCTTCAAAATCATCAGCATCTATTTTTTGCTATTGAAGGTTCATCATCTACACTTTAAGGCTCCAAAGGGATTTTATCGGTGCTGACACCCACATAGATGAATGTGGTAGTTAGAGAAATGGGAATACGCTTCCTACACCACCATTTTAACCGTATCTTATGTCTATACTACGAAATTTGACAAATCAACTGGATTTGAGAAATTAAGAGTTTTAGAGAAGTAATCGAAACTGGTCTGGGGCTTGTCTCTCGTAAGAATTGAGACAACAAGACGTGCATCTGGGCAGGAAAGGAGGCGAGGCAAGGGCTCGGAAGCCAGGTAGGACGATAGAACATCTATTTCACAGATTGTGGTTATTTCGTAGGCAATTCTACAACTCGACTTAGCTCCTAGGCAATTTCCTCTCTATTGGAACGAGATGCTCCACTTCAAATCTCAGCGAAATGGTAACTCGCACAGGAAGTGAAAGCACCCATTATACAGAAAGTGAGTAATGAAAGAAGAAATTATGCGAAGAGTGGGTAAGGGGTCAGACGTAGAATCTATTATGACATGCACGCCCTGTGATCGAATGAATGGTTAACAGATCAGGGTCTGCTGAGCCTTTAGTTCCACTGAGAGCACTTGGTGATATTGAACTTGTAAGCAGATCAACTAGGAGATGATGCACTTCGTGCGATACTGCCGGGTGGTTTTGAAAACACTTATTGGAAGGCGTAATCATGATCATGAAGTCTTTGGTTTTTGTGCCCACTTATCAGAACCAACCCCTTCAGCTCCCCTGTACCTTGAAGGTGCGTCCACTTGCTGTCTTTCTTTCCTTTTCTTCATTCTCTGGGCGAGCCCTCCGTAGCACTTTGGAAGTCAGCAAGAGCATTTCACGTCGTTTTGAAATTTTTTACTTGCCTTGTAGGAAATCTGCAGTGCGTCGACGCATTCTGGAGTGAATATACGCCTGGAACTGGTCAGTCAAACATATGAAGGCTCGCAATTACAACCTACCTTAGAGGCTTTGATGTGATAATGGAAATAGTCACGGAATGTCTGGATGTGGGAGATGACCTCGTCTCGTCGCTGGCGAGTCAGATGCCTTGGAAAGAGGACTGCCGGCAGTTAGCATCGATCCATAAGCAACACAGAGCCCCTATACCAAATGTTACATAGCCAATCTCGCCATTTCCAGAGTCCTTAACGCCCGGGACCCCTTGTAGCTCCAGCGGGGGATCTGTTCTGAACAGAACTTGCGGGGCGTTTTGGATGGCTCTCCTCCTTGCGTCCACAAATTCTTGAATGAAAACCTTGCCAAATACCCGATCCGTTTCTTCCCGGAATATTGTACTAAAAATCACGGTGACTCTATCGTGGCTTGCCTTGATGTAGATGGCCTCTTCGTCTCGGTAATGGATAGCCATTACTTGACCTCCTTCCCGGACACCTTGGGGTGCTTCTTCTGAAGTAAACTTGGAAGCCTCCTCTTGTAATTTGTGGTGTTCGTCGAATGCGTGCTCGAAGGGCGCAGCCATTGCATTTCGTTTCAGCAGCGAGACTCTTCGGATCAGGTCGTCTCGTGCTTCTTAATTGCGGACTCCATGTCAGACTGAAGTACAGCCGGTATATGAAGGAACTTCCCTACCTTTGTCATCGGGAAGACTATCCAGGTCCACCTGCACCGAGAAATTATAGCCATTTTCTGGCGAGACAACATAAGGACCGTATTCTCGTTCTAGGACCTGCTGCGCCCCATACTTCACCAGTTCATTGAAGCATTTGACCTGAATTGAAACGAGAATCTTGGTTTTGGATTCTGGAGTCGAGATATGAAAAGTAACACCATCGAAATCCGACACGGTCTGGTCGATGTTAACAGGAGGGGCCCTGGATGAGACATCGTTAGAGGGGTCAATAATAGGTCAAATCTAGAAACTTGCCCTGAAAAACGTTCAGTCAGAACAGACTGAATCAGAACGTTCTGATAGTCAAGAAGAAGCATTGTGGGCGCTGTTCGCTGTAGCTTTGCTCTCTTTCTATTGTCAAAAGGTCATTGCTAGCTGAGGGCTGACGTGGGGTTATTCCGGAGCTAACTAACCCCTTTAGGCCGTTCTACGATATGCACACCTTATCGCGAGGTGTTAGCACAGAAATTTTTATTCCAGAGAAAGCCTCGAAAGCGTGAGATAGTCAAATTTCCCCCCAGAGTCTGAAAATGGTCAAATCATACTTGTAAGTCTTCTCGAAATTGTGCAAATCAACCCACGTACTGACACACGCCATTTTAGGAAATTCGAGCATTCAAAAACCTTCGGTCTCGTCAATTCAAGTACATCGAATGCCATCTGGTGCGGACATGAAGCAAGCTCCTCCCGGCATACAGGCGCCGGCAGGGCCGTTGTCCCTGCAAATGAAGAAGTCTTGTGCTGGGATATTAAGACGGGAGAACTGCTGAGTCGGTGGAAAGACAGTAACTGCAGATCCCAAGTCACCGCTATTACCCAAAGCACAACAGACAATGAGATCTTCGCTGTAGGATATGAAGACGGAAGCATACGCATCTGGGACTCCAAATTTGCAACTGTTATTGTCAGTTTTAATGGCCATCGGTCCGCCATAACTGGACTAGCTTTTGATGCGTCTGGAGTCCGACTCGCCAGTGGTTCAAAGGATACCGATATCATTTTATGGGATTTGGTTGCCGAAGTGGGTTTGTTCAAGTTGAGGGGGCACAAGGATCAGATAACGGGACTTCAATTTCTACGAACAGGTGCTCCTGGGTTATCAGGTGAAGATGGGGAAATCGTCGCTGGATATCCAGACAACTCCAGCCTTCCGGGTCGCTACCTCCTCACTACTGGCAAGGACGCCCTCATCAAGCTCTGGGACCTCACCTCGCAGCACTGCATAGAGACTCATGTTGCACAGACGAACGGGGAGTGTTGGTCACTTGGTGTTTCTCTTGATTGCAGTGGTTGCATTACAGCGGGGAATGACGGGGAGTTGATCGTCTGGTCAATCGACATCGCAGGTCTTAGTCGATCCTCCAACAAATCGGATGATAATCGAAGCCCGTATTTACACAACAGGGGTGTCCTTAATCGTACGGGTAGGGACCGGACTACTGAGATCAAGTTCCACCCACGACAAGATTACATCGCAGTGCATGGGTCTGAAAAGAATGTTGAACTATGGAGGATCCGCTCGGAAGATGAAGTGAGGAAGAGTTTGGCGCGGAAGCGCAAGAGGAGACGAGAAAAGCAAGCCACTGAAGGTGGCAAAACAGATCTGGGCATGAAAAAGACGGATGCAACGGAGATGACTGATGATATATCAAGTGCTGAGATCGGCGACTTCTTCGTCCTTTGGGTGATTGTTCGGACTGGCGGGAAAGTCCGCTCGGCGGACTGGGTCAAATCGAAGACTTCAAAGGCTGTTCAACTGCTGGTCTCTACAACTAATAACCAACTGGAGGTTTACTCTGTCGAAACAACAGAAAAACCACGGAAAGCGAAGAGTGATGAGGCACCGTCTTACTCGCGGACGTTAGCCGTCGATTTACCAGGCCACAGAGCCGATATTCGGGCTTTATCATTGAGCTCAGACGATAGAATGCTTGCCACGGCATCTAATGGTGGCCTGAAGATCTGGAATGTGCGTACAAGAAGCTGTATTCGCACTTTTGAATGCGGGTACGCTTTGTGTTGTGCGTTCTTGCCTGGTGACAAGATTGTGGTTGTAGGAACCAAATCAGGGGACTTGGAGCTATTCGATGTTGCCTCAGCCGCACTGCTTGAAACTGTGAAAGCACATGAAGGTGCAGTATGGACTCTGCAAGTGCACCCAGACGGAAGATCCCTCGTTTCGGGAAGTGCTGATAAGTCAGCCAAATTCTGGAATTTTGAGGTCTCCCAAGAAGAGATTCCTGGTACGAGACGGACAACACCTAAGCTGAGACTTGCCCATGCAAGGACCTTGAAAGTATCGGACGACGTACTTAGTCTCCGATTTTCCCCAGACTCACGATTGATCGCAGTGGCACTCTTGGACAACACCGTAAAGGTTTTTTTTGTCGATTCACTAAAGCTTTTCCTGAACCTGTATGGCCACAAGTTGCCGGTGTTAAGCATGGATATCTCGTTCGACAGCAAATTGATCGTTACTTGCTCTGCCGATAAAAATATACGGCTCTGGGGTCTCGATTTTGGTGATTGCCACAAGGCATTCTTTGGGCACCAGGATAGTATTCTCCAAGTCACCTTCGTGCCTCACAACCAGGATGGCAATGGGCATTATTTTTTCAGCAGTAGTAAAGACAAGACAATCAAGTACTGGGATGGCGACAAATTCGAGCAGATACAGAGGTTGGACGGTCATCATGGGGAAATTTGGGCTCTAACAGTGAGCCGTACTGGCAACTTTCTTGTGAGTGCTAGCCATGACAAGAGCATCCGGATCTGGGAGCAGACGGACGAGCAAATATTTCTGGAGGAAGAGAAGGAGAAGGAATTGGAAGAGTTGTACGAAAATACGATGGCAACATCACTCGAGCAGGACGAAGACAAAGACAAAGACAACGAGGCAGAGGTCGGTGCTGTCTCAAAACAGACAATTGAAACCCTTACAGCTGGAGAAAGGATTGCGGAGGCCCTAGAAATTGGGATGTTGGACTTGGGCATCATGAGGGATTGGGAAGTTGCAAGATCCACGCAGCCCAACATTGCACCGCCATCCCGAAACCCTCTGTTTATCGCACTAGGCGGAATCAGCGCCGAGGCTCACGTGCTGACTGTTCTGCAAAGCGTCAAAGCTGCAGCTCTGCAGGACGCCCTACTGATCCTGCCCTTTGCCACAATGCCCCCTCTTCTTACATTTCTCAACATCTTCGCCACAAGGTCGATGAACATTCAACTAACCTGCCGGATTCTTTTCTTCATACTCAAAGCACACCATAGCCAGATTGTTGCAAGCAAGACTATGAAGTCTATGTTAGAAGGAATTAGGGGGAACTTACGAAAGGCTTTGAAGAGGCAAAAGGACGAGATGGGGTACAATCTGGCCGCGTTGAGAATTATCGGTGCCCGGATGAACGAGAACACGGTGGACTATGTTGATGAAAAGGCTCTAGAAGGTGTTGAAAGCAGAAACCTAAAGAAACGGGGTTTTGTGCAGGTAGCATAATCTAAAATACCCAGTGACCATTGCTTGCACGATATCTAATTTGAAATGGGACACAGATTCTGATATATGTCCATGATACTCGGAAAGCCCGAGGGCGCGCCCCTTACCCGTCCCCGTGTTTGGGGCCCCCTGTCCTGTTTTGAGCTACAGCCATATTCCTAACTATCTTTAAACCGGGATTTTAAGCGACGCGCGCAAAAGGGTAAGAACACCAAAATCATGATTCAGGAACCCCATGACCGCGCAACCATTTATTTATAAAATCGTTAAATATTACATCCAAGGAGAGGAGCAGCCTGGGGCAATAATTTGGTCTATTAGAATTATATTATAGAATTGTAGTTGTGACATTATTTAAGATAGGGCGGAAATCACGATTTTTTTAACCTCAGGCCGCCATCAGCCCCGCC
>KZ613471.1:1167555-1252039 GCA_002865625.1 Hyaloscypha hepaticicola
TGTTATTGAGAAGTCGTAAAAAATAATTTCGTGGTTTTCGTGTTCTGACCCTTTTGCGCACGTCGCTTAAAATCCCGGTTTAAAGATAGTTAGGAATATGGCTGTAGTTGGGTTCTGGAGCAGCGGGGGCCGCTGCTGAAGCTTGGTTACGCGAGCCGAGGTTGTTCTCTCGACGACACACCTACTACCAGCGTCCTTACTCTTTCCTAAGATGGCCCGTAACGATAAATTTTCCCATCAGCCTAAACTTCAATCTACACAATGGCAGGTCTTGTGAGGCAATCCATTGATGTACAGTCGCTCGAGCGATTTATATCTCAAAATGTGCCCGAAATCAAAACTCCAATCGATGTCAAACAGGTGCCATTCTCAACCCCGCAAAGCGGGCCCCCAACCCGAACCTCTCTGACTTCATACAGTTTGGATTTGGGCAATCGAATCCCACATACCAACTTACTGGTAGTGATGGGGCAAGGTTCGTGATGCGAAAGAAGCCTCCAGGAAAGTTGGTCTCGAAGACAGCACATCAAGTCGAGCGGGAATATAAGATCATTCATGCCTTGGAGAAGACTGATGTTCCGGTGCCGAAGGCGTATTGCCTTTGTGAAGATGAGAAGGTCGTTGGAACCCCATTTTATATCATGGAGTTTTTAGATGGTAGGATTATTGAAGACCCCACAATGCCTGATGTGACACCTGCGGAGAGGACAGAAATGTTGGTACACCATATCTACTGATTCTTGATGACTCACTAATATCTGTAACAGGTGGCACGATGCTGTTTGCACTTTGGCTAAGCTCCACCGGATCAATCCCAGGGACGTGGGCTTGGAGGACTATGGCAAACACTCCGGCTTTTACGATCGCCAGATCAGAACCTTTTCTGCAATTTCTAAAGCACAAGCCGCAGCTGTTGATGTCGATACCAAAGAGCCTGTCGGACAAATACCTCACGTGGAGGAGATGTTGACCTTTTTCCGGGACAAGAAATTGCAGCCGAAGGACAGGGGAAACCCTATCCACGGAGATTATAAGATCGACAACTTAGTGTTCCATAAGACAGAACCTAGAGTCATTGGTATATTGGAGTATGTTGCTTGTTGGTTGCAGAATACTAGATTTTCTGACTTGAATACAGCTGGGAAATGTCTACGATCGGGCACCCATTGTCAGACCTCATCAACCTGACTACCCCTTACTACTTGATCAACCAAACTCGAATAAAAAACTTACCCGCTTTTGGAGAAGGGGTCACTCCGGGGCTGCCGACTCAAAACGATCTTATGAAATGGTATGCCGAGGTAGCAGGCTGGGATCCATCACCTGATTTGACTTGGGGAATTGCATTCGGGTTCTTCAGAGCGACATGCATTTACCAAGGAATTGCAGCAAGATGGGCAGTAAGACAAGCAAGCAGTGCAAAGGCAAAGGACCATGCTCAAGCTCGGCATCCAATGGGGCAGCTAGCATGGGACCATGTGCAGAAAGCTATGCAACAGGCAAAGGAGAGACCGAGGTTGTAGATGTCTCGATGCTAAGAATCTATCGTACACTTTTTGAAGAACAGCACAGTTGCTGGCAGCATTTCCTGAAGTATTGCTTGACATTGCCTTTGAGCCTTGCAAACTAGAATCTTTTTTCAGTCTCTGTGGCATTTCAGCCAGGTGCCTCGAGGTGAACTGCCAAGGGGGGAAAGAAATGATAGCATTGGTTTTGAAAATTTGCCCGTCCTTTGAAGCCACCCACCTCCAAAAAGGGTCTCCTTGTATAATTCGTCAACGCGAGATCGAGGCTTTTCTTGCGAGTACTGTGCCAGTTTCAAAGTAGTTTTGGTGGGCATCAATATGGGAAATAATCAAAATCTTTTTGATCAAAAAGACCTTGTGATCTGATGCCTCCCAGAACCCAGATAGCAGTTTGATCACCATGAAAGCCTCTGTGTCCATTGATGCCCAAGTGATACTGGACAGGACCTATTGCGTACAGCAAGGTCCTTTCTTGCCAGTGATAATCCACCGGCTTTGAACAGATCACATCTTTAAATCTTCTCGCGGGGCTGGGCTTTCTATTTCCCGGAGGGAACGCCTGTTTAAGGAACAAAGTACCCCCTTTGTATTCACTGATCGACAAAAATCCTGCACTCAACACAGCCCCTCCTCTAGACTCCCTTCTTCTTGTTAAGGCTTGCTATATTTTCATGACGCGACAGTCACGTCTACTTCAAAACGCGAGATCGAACGTCTTGTATCTTACCAGAAAACTGTTACTCTTTCTTATCTCGCTCCGCCCTTCTTGCAGTTGCCACTGATCTTGTTTCCACGAAAAGCCCCCGAACTCCTATCCAACAACACGGTTTCGAACGGCCTTTCGAACGGCCTTTCGACCAAAATTCTTTTAAGCGGAGCTAGCAAAGCTGGTCCAAAAATGGCCTTTCTTTCCGGGGTCTCGTTTGGAATTGTCATTTATGGTCTTACAGTTGGAAGCGGACTTGGAGCGATCGCATTCCTCATCACTCTGAAATACTTTGACGAGTATTATCGACCACTACACTATCCCAATCTTCCCTCGTTCAGGAGTCCTCAAGTACCACGACCAAGTTTTTTCGAGAACGGGGAACCAGATAATCGTACGGATTACGAAGTGCTCTACGACAACCTCAGAGCAGCTGGGATCATTTGATCTCGATCGTTCTCATCTAGGTAAGTGATCCAATCTTCTCTCGCCTTTAAGGTACCTGAGCTATTCAGCTAATTGCCTCGGACAGATCGACGGCCAGGAGACTACGAAATGGCAGGTTTTACGCATCTTTCTACTACTAGCCTTGGACTCGTCGCTCCGCCCGTTCCATCCCAGAGTCTGTCCGCTCCGATTTCACTTGCACCATCTGAAGTCGAGGTCACTGAAGAGATAACCAACGTACCCGAAACCAAAACTACAATCCTTGAAGGAGAATTCAATGTCATGGGAAGCGACCACAACTCAATCCACTCCTCAGAGACAGAGACAAATGAAGAGATGTCTTTGCGAGAAGGATCTTCGTCCAATTTCAATCGACAAGACAGCCCCAATACAACTCTGGATTCTGTTCACATCGACTCCGCTGTTCCTCCGCCAACCCCACAGTCTTCCGACGATGCTTCGCGTTCAATCAACGCTTATGGTTATGAGCCAATTTCCCCACAGGAACGAGCATATCACCGAGCCAATGCCTTGATGGCACTTGAGGCACCTCCACCTCCAGCCCGAAGCCGCACTCCGCCCCCTCGATCTACACCATCAGCACACCGGTTTGGACCTTCCATTCATCGCCCCGGAGACTCGACTCATGTTCGTGGAGACTTTCTTCGTCACCCTATCAACTTTATTCATCAACTTGGAGGCTTCCTCAAAGCCATGGGACTTCGTCGTTGAAACGGATCATGAGGTCGACTTCAGAGCTGTAGATGTCAGTTTGAACTTCTCCCCTCTATCAACTGGAGCTTGTCCTTGAATTGTAGGAACTTGTTTACGGATTCCACGTTCCAATGTCGAGGTCGGCTTTCCGACTTCAACTGGAGGATGTTCTTTCTCAATCTGCATATTTCCTATGTCCATCTGGAGTTTTCCTTGAACCGTCGAAGCCCACTTGGTTGCTGCATGCAGCCTCTGAGATCGAGTTCGGGAACATGGAGGTCGATCTGGACATTTCATTTGTCAACCAAAGTTTTTCTTTACTTATTACATCGAGACTTAGTCGCGGCACGCAACATGCTGGCATCGTATTCGATTTCATACCCTGGGGCTTAGTCTCTGTCAATTAAGATGAGTTGGAAGGCAACTACTGTCTCTCATGTCCTTACGCTTCGCAGAGGAGATAGTCAATGGAATCAGCATTGTGACCCAAAAAGTAAACCTCAAGCAGCATTTTGGAGGAAATAATTTGTGAATACGTGTGTCATTTCGATTACCTTTAAAAGGTAAGTAATTATGCTGGGTTTTCATTCCCCATGGGCGCGTGCAGTGCGCAATGATTTGCATAACTCATTTTGAGTTTGCGTCCGTCATTCTGAAAACAGGAGTGAATATCAAGACCCTCGCCGTCCCATGCAAATCTCTTGCGCCGTTTACTCCACCGGCGCCATGAATAACCATTGAATTGAGAGAAAGATATGGAAGGCTAATTCGACTGAGCGGGTTTGAGTAACTATCTTGACCATCTTGGCTGAAGCATTTGATCGCCGAATTCGCGATTTCGATCAGCTTCCCCATGCTGGTGCCCTGTGCTGGACGGGGGATTTTGACCGAGAGGATGACTGGTGTCGAGCGGTGTCTGAAATGTCGAACTTCCCATATCGTTCGAATTCGGTCGGGGCCGGGTTGATGGGCCTAGATGGTAATGATCAGGATCTCGAGAGTTCGGCATGAAATTGAAAGGTTCAGAATTCCAATTTGGATTCGAGGACCCAGTGAAGGGGTCAAGAGTAAGGCGCAAGGCAGGCTCACCTTCGCGTTCTGATTGACGGTCCCTGAGTATTCCGGATCCAACTGCCACTGGCGGTGATGCTTCTTCTGCTGGCGGAGATGATGAGAAGCCAGGAAGAGCCCTATTGCGCGGAGGAGTCTGTGAGGTGGAACCTGAAGAGCCGCTATTTTGTCGAGGAAGACCAGGAGTGACTGATCTCCTAGGTGTTTGGTTTGCAGGCGGAACATTAACGCCACGCTGGGGAGTGTTGCCATGCGTCGAAGTAGGATTTATCCATCGAGCAGAAGCAGATCCGACAGAAGTAGGGCGACCCAGTAAATGTGCTGCACGGCTATTTCCAATTCTCCCTCGAGCTTGACGCCTTCTACTTTCCGGAGAATCTCCCGTTGATCGACTAGGAGGAGAATAACCCCACGAGTCCACATTTCTCGCCATAGCTAGATCATACTCGTCCTGCGCACGCTGAATCGGGACAGAAGTAGAAGCCCTGTGCGGAGTCAGTATGCGTAGCCGGAAGAGGATCAAACGCCACCCCCCCGCAACTTTCCCCCCAAGCAACACCCAAACACATTGTGCACAACATTCCCATACGCTTAAAATCTCACAAAGAGACATACCTAGAGTTACCAGACTCCTCCGAGAATGGGTATCTAAGAGCAAAATTTGTTCGTGCTCTCGAGTGAGCTAGGAGATGTTCCCGCCGTGCTGCTCTATATGCATCGAAGGCCATCGACTTTCTAACAGACAGCTCAGATGGAAGTTTATCTCGGCAGTACGGGCAGCTATCTGAATCCTCGAACCACTTCTTGATGCATTTGTCACCAAAGACATGTTTACATTTCGGAAGGCGAATGGGGTTCTCGATTATGCCTTCTGGGTTACTGACGCCGAATTCGTTGTAGCAGATGATGCATGCTAGTAACCGTTAGAATTCCACTGGTAAACTGGTCTAGATGCAGCGTCTTACTCCGGCCATTTGCTTCGAGATCTTCAACCTTCACAACCTCCAGGGAGGCAAGAGCTTCTTTGGAAGGGACTCTCTTGCCTGCAGCCAGTGCTCCTCTCATGGCAGCCATCGAGCGCTCTTCTTCCAGATCAGAACTAAATAACAACTCCGCACTTCGACGATAAGCAGTGTCAGCATCTATTTCTGGTACGGAATCCTCATCATCATCGGAATCGAACGTGTGAGCTGCACTAGAGCATACGGTCAGCCTCTTGAAGCAACATGATGCACAATTTCGAGGGGTTTGGCAACACAGGAGTATGCTTACGCTCGTCTTCGTGAATGCGGCGGTTCGAATGCATTGTTTCGAGGAACATGAATATGGCTTTGTCGTGAAGTTCGAGGGTAACCTGAAACTTGTCAGCTTCTACCCATCAGTACTGAGGGCTCCCCCTACTCGTTCTCTGCTCCATGAAGGACATTGGCTGGTTGGAGCGAATTGAGCGTTCTGCTACATCATCTCGTCTCTGCGTGGAATCAGGACCGGTGAACCTGTTGGACCTCCCTTGACCATATATTTGGAAAGCATGCTGCGCCTGAGCACTCTGAATTAGCTTTTTTTTTTACGAGGAGATATAATGTAGGAGATATCGTTAGAAATTTGGACCATGTGTTGATTGGATGCTCCTAGGCTCGCAGGACATTGAAATTGGGGAAAAGAAAAGCTCCGTACAGATCTTGCGTGTGCTTCCTGGCCGTAATTGGAAGGCACACGAGGGCCAGTAGCTGCTTGAGGAGGTCCGCCAGTTGAGTCCGAAGTGGCATTATTGCTGTTCAGTGGACCGGTATGAGAGTTGAACCCGAACCCTGGAGGGTCGAAGGCTCGCATCTCGTTCCACGGCATACCCATAAATCTCGACTGCCTGAAAGCAGTTGGATCCTGCCCTCCCGAGTGTTCTGCTAGACCGTGACTCTGCCAGTTCGGTGTGGGTAGAAACGGACTTGCTCCCCAGTGTACATGCTCTGGTGCATTGTACGGCCCCCGGCTTGGTACATTGTTGGCATGGTACCAGGCACTGGAATCGTAGACGGGATCATAGGGCGGGCCGTCGCGAATATGAGGGCTGCCAAAGGAGTTTGAATTCGAAGACTGCGAAGGCTGGCACTGATGTCGATGAGCAGCATTTGGAGAGTGGTGGCTGGCCTGGGCCTCGTCCATGGTAAAGTCCATCGGGTCCATGGTAGGGGGTGTTTACTCGTACCTGGATCCCGAGAGATGTTTTCAATAGCCTCAACGCTTCTAACAGAAGACGTCGGGCTCACCTCACGAGATGCTTCGCCTCGAGCTGCAAAGCGACCCGGCCCTATCTCAGCGGCGTGGCGTGGGTTGGAGCGGCAAAGATCGGAGCCTTCGAGACGCAGACAGCGTTTCGGTCATTAGCCAACTCAAGAGCCTGTGCACGACGATGACGAAGAGACGACGGGCATGGAATGGTGAGTCTTGCGGGTGCGGAATGGGAATGGGCGAGTTCGAGGCGAGTTGGGTTGCGGAGTTGGTCGTCGTGGATTGAAAGGGAAACTCAGCGGGAGGGGCAGAGAGTTGAGGGGGTGGTGGATGGTGGATGGTGGATGATGGGATGGGGATGGCGGATGAGATGCGGATGGAGGATGTGGAAGTGCTGATGGCTTGGGGTCATACGTGTGATGTGACGGGGCGGACGGGGGGCCTGGAGGGGTCGTGTCGCTTAACTCATAAGGTAAGGTTGGGTAGGTAGGCTCGGTGGCTCGGTAGGTAAATTTAGGTAAGGTTAGGCAAGTAGCGGTAGCGTAGGTAGGTAGTTAGTTAAGGTAATGTCGTGACCCTGGTGACTCCCCGGGACGTCAACGCAGTTCGGCTACATAGGTAGAACTAGGTAGGTAGTTCCAGCCTGGCGCTGTCCTGGGCTTGACGCCTGGCTTGGGTTGGCTGGCCTAGTTCGAGTCTGAGTCTGGTTCTGGTTCTGGTTCTGGTTCTGGTTCTGGTTCTGGTTCTGGTCCGGGTCTGTCTGTCTGTCTTGCATTTCAACGGGAGATTCCGCTTGAGCCTACCATACTGTACAGTATGTACGGACTACGGAGTACCCAGAATCCACGCAGCTGAAACGACTCTGCCGTGCGGCGGGCCTTGGGTTTGGAGGACCGAATGTATGGAGCATTGGCCGAATGCATGGCTGTGTCTTGAATACTGCACTGTACTGTCCTTCAGTAGCGGCTGGCATTCAAGGCTGTAGGTAATACCATATCTATCAGGGTTGGCAAGATCTAAAAGCAGTCGGCTGTCGGGCTATCTGCTGTCAACTCCGTACTTACCTATGCTCACGAGTAGCTCCAGCGAGTCCAGCCTCAATCCAACCCCTCAAGGTTAATACCGGATGCCCCTCCACTAGCGACGATTACGCACAGGCGTTCGAGCACCCTTATAGATTTATCTATCTATCTACAGTATAAGTATCTGTCGATCGATTCATTCACCAGATTGTCGCCCGTCGGCTACCTAGTGCTACTGTACCTAACATCTCAGAGGCCCCAATATGTTGGTTATCTACGCCTAGTACTTCACTGAATTTATTGACCCGTACTGCAACCTTAACCGCAGAGACACACCTCAGATGCCCACAGCGCACACAAACACCAACAACAACAACAACAGCACCAACACCAGCACCAACACCTCTAATAAGCCAACAGCACACATACCTACTTCACCTCTCCTTGCCAGGAAGTCAAGCACCAAGAAGCCGCGCCAGCCTCACCCGCATCGTCCTCGCACTGGCAAGCTTGGAAGTGATCCGCAAGACCTTTGTAATCAATGGCCTCGCAAGAGCTGCCTGAATCCTGCTGCGATAGAAGAGAGTGTGTGAATGAAAACCTACGTACTGCACTTTCCGTGTTCTCAGCCAAATCCCTACCTTCAATGCCTAGCCCGCCAGCCCGCGGTCAGCCCATATCCGGATTCAACCAAGTTGACAGGAATCTTAGACCTCAAGGCCGAGACCACTGCGCACAGCGGTGAAGCTTGAGAAGGTCCTTGCTTGCTTCACACCCGCTCATGCTACCTCCATACCTCAGCACTCATACTCTTATACTTGTCCCATAAGGATTACTCCTTTTCAAGGTTGTATCTATTATCAGTCGTCCTCTGAGGATCCCTTACAAAAGCTTCGCCATGCAGTGCATCAATCGAATCCAGCTTGCCGAACCTCCCCGCTTGCTCCCCTCCCATTTGCCTCGCAAGGTGAGAAATCACGAGGTGCACCACCGATGCCACGCCACATGCAAAAAGCCGTCTTGCCTATCCTCTTGATTGTGTGGCAGACTACGCCATCTGGATTTGCATATCCCATAATGTAATCGTCTCTCGCTTCATCATTCATTCTTCCGTGCAGTATTTGTTCTGTAGACTTCGACTTCAGCACCCCCCTGGTGCCCTTGATTATCCCGCGACAGGAAATTCCCCTACTCATCTTTCAGTATTCATGCTCCTTTCAACTGAAATTTGGCACGTTGACTCCGTTTTCATCTGATCTGTGTCTCGCTCAACCTCCCAGCTAACAATTGAGAGGCCTCCGTCCTCTTGCGGTGCCTACGTACTCGAAACTGCCCAGAAGTAAGTAGTGCTAACTACCTACCGACCTGCCTACGATAGCGTTCCATCCTCTCAACCACATGTATTAGCCTCGCAAATTAATGTCGGCAGCCTTGAACGCTTCCGTGCTTGCTTGAACATTTTGTCGCTAGATTTTTCTGCACCTCAAGTTCTCAACACTTAATACCGGGATATGCCAATTTTAGTGGTCAATAAATGCTCATCACCTCCATCTGTTTCAGTCAAGAGGATCATTCAAAATTGCAGTGATAATTCAGCACAACTAGTTTTGCGGACTTATTCTGTGGTCGACCAATTGTCACTGGGTACCGGAATTTGGTCATCTAAATCATATTGTATCATGAGTACGGAGCTTCCGCCACACTGTGCGATCATTTTTGGAGCCGGTACTTCCCCCCCACCAGCTCCAACGATCCTTCTGTGACCTTGCGGCCCAAAAATTCTTGCAACTCCTCGTTGCTGTACGGGAACCCTTCAGAAATCAGCATCTTCAGCATCATAGAGATCTGCTGTAATGCCATTGTGGGCGAGCTGTTTGTTAACATGCCCTGGATGAAATTCCAATACATCCCTAGCTTCTCCTCCCCAATGCCTTCGTTTGCCCCCGTCCCCGTACCATCGCTATTCTCGTCGCTTGCTCCTGGGATTGAAGAAGCAGCCACTTGTGCTTTTGGTCGAGCGCGATCTTCTGGGTTCAACGTCTCCATGACGGCAAACCTGTCCGGGGAGACTTCGTGGAGGACGAGCTTCTTGGTCCAAAATCTGAGTGCACTGCGAACGAGCACATCGTCCATCTCTAGGACCTGTGCTATTTCATGCACTGTTCTCTCCATGACCGTGTTGCCCAGACCTTCATTCTGAAAGGCCCAGATGACTGTGGCTTGCCAAGTATGAACGTCTTCAGTTATAGTGCGATCTTCCAGCTCCAATTCAACTGTGGCTTGACCCAACGTATGGAGCCAAGTTAGTTTTCGAGATGCCTTGAGCGACTGAAAGCCCTCTTCATATCTCTTCTGAAGTTCGTGGATGGCCTCTGGCACACGATAGGTCTCATCCTGCAGTTGAGGCCAGTATAATCTCGAGAGAATTTTTGCATGCAGTGATGGCTTAAGATGGCCTTCAGGGCTCATGATCTCGCCCAACATGTCTGGCTTTGCTTGAGTTGCGCTGATCTCTACTTCACTAGGGTCCAGGTTCTGGTTTCTCCTGACCACACCATTGACTCTGCAAGAGTCTTGGATATCCTTGAGCATTACCTCACAAGCTTGAAGAGGTGCTTCACCAAACCTGGTTTTCAATAATTCAAGAACTTTGATCTGTAGCCTGTTAGCGCGTTCTGTATTTGTGCAGCAAACGATTTTCTGCTTACTTCCTTCTCAAAGTTACCATCATGTTTCAAGAAGTTCTCTCCGATGATGTTCTGGAATTCCTTGATGAAAAGCTCTGGGGAACCGAGGACCCCAATCAAGGTCCCTATAACGTCTGCAGTTTTCGACCGTTTGTATCCCGGGCCAGCATCGACAGGATCAGGTATCCAGTCCAGATCATGCCAGTCCAGCTCTTCATCATTTGCTCGGTGTCCCATTTTCTCGGAGTTGTCATTCAGCAGGTGTGCCAATTCAACCAGCTTGTATCCAGCAGGCTCGATCGGATTGCCTTTAGTGTCTTCCGTATCGGAGAGCAGTCCGGCAATGATAATACGCACCGTATCCTCGCGCGAACACAGGTATAACTGGAGCGGATATGCAACTCGATCGAGCAGTACTTTTGAGTGATCCAGAGCATGGAATGACCGGATCATGGAGATGTACGTCTGCAAGATCATAATTGTAGAAGCACCTGGATGTAGAAGATTATCACTTAGCATATGTGCAAAGACGTCAGTCAAAAGCAGTCGTTTTTGAGCGGTCGTGATCGCTGTTCGAAGATCGTCCAAAGCCCCGCTACTACGTGGCCAGTTGAGAACAATGTCGAAGAGCTCATTAATACGAAGATTTGCGAGTCGATCGATACTCATCTCCTTGAATTTTTCCATATCCGCCCAAGACACCTTGATCTTAGTGTCGAGCATGCTGAGAACTTGGACTGCAAGCTTGGCGTATCTGTTCTCAATCCATTCACAAAGATCGGTAACGCATCGAGATGGAGACGAGTGATGTGCGGCCCTTGGTAACACCGAGCTTAATTTGACTTCACTAAGCAGCTCGTTCTTGACTGGTGACCAAATTCCTCTGCAACCGCAATAGACGTATTTGGTCATTGCCTCGTTCATAATCGCAGCGAAAATGACCTGGAATCTTTCACAAGTTAAGCCGACATTGTTGAGCGACTCCACCAGTCCTAACAGCTCACGGCGAGACTTCTCTGATTCCTGGCTCTCAGCTGCTATTTTGCAATTTCTAGGCTCAAGCAAACTGGATGGTTGGGACAATGAGGGCAAGCCCAGGATCGTGGAAACATGCCAGCTTAGAACCTTTATCAAAGCACCAGATAGTGGTACAATTGCGGAGTTGATAATAACATGTAGATCACGACTAAATTTTGCCATGGTCGTTTGTGAGGTTCCCGGTGCTGGGCAAGACGAGTCAGCACACGAAAGAAAAAAAATTGTTCCGGGAGATTTTATACGTTTTATTGTGATACGATCGTTGGAATAACGTGAAGACGGGGATTACATACCCGATAGGTCGATTTGCTCCTTGATGAAGGAAAGACCGTGAAGATACTGGCGATGAGCTGTCTCAAGGGTTTTGATACCTCTAAGCAGTAGCGCTCCTGCATCGGGTTGGTCCTTTAGATTTGACAAGACTGGAAAAACCTGCTGTAGAAAGTGCTGCCGGACTTGGGAGGTATGCCAAGCGATGATATCTTCTGTCTGACGAGCAAGAGGAACGAATTCCTGCGGGTAGAGAACGATCTCCAGCGCATCGTAAAACTCTGTCCCCAGGGACTCTCTTTCTGGCTTCAAAGGTTCCAGGATACCTCGATGCTCTGAGAAGTTTGGGAGGTGTAGCCGGTGAGTGACTGTGTGCCACGACCGGTCCCATCGAACCTGGTCATCGACGTGATTCGATACGAAAGATGAAATTTCTTGTTGTTGAGCTGAATGTCTCAGGGGATTAGGGTACTTGCTATGGGTTGCCGGAGGTGCCCCAAAGATCTGACCCGATTGTGTGAAGCCAGTAGCAGGCGTGGCAATAGGTGTAGGCTGAGATATGGTCGCGTTGCCAAACACAGAATCGTGGACGCGGCGCCGTCGTGCGTTGACGATCCTTCCAGGCATTTCACAACTCGTGGGAGGCTAGCTCCATGAGTATGGTGAGTTCTAGCTGCTGCTCTCACGTTATCTTGGTGAGTACCTTACTTTGCTGGTTTTTGAAACGACCCTCAAGATTTGGCGCTTCGCGACTTCCTTTCGTTGAAGTCCTTCGCGCGTTCACGTGGAATTTTCATGCCGCTTTAGGCAACCCTTAACGATGAACTCAAAAAGGGGCAATATCTCAATGTTCTCAGTCAAGATCAAGGTTGGTCACCAGAACATGATGGACTCGATGATCAAAGAGCTGTCAAGCTCCGGAAGGAATATTTCTCTTACGTATGAGAGCTTTAGGGAAGATTTTGGAAGAGAAGCATGAGAAGAAATTGTCCTTTGATAAATCACATATGTGATCGCTTACGCGAAGCTCTTGAAGGCCATTGAACAAAACGAATAGGCGTCAAGTTACTGATTGGTATAATGAGCGTTTCACGTAAAGACGTAGGTGTCTCTGAAGCGCTTGTTCTCAACGATCAACTGATGACTTACAGGTTTCCTACATCATCTTACGATATTTGGGACAGCAATAGTCAAATTAAGTTTAATCAATAGAGTGACATCTGCTGTCTCCACATCCCGAGTTTTCTATCCTTCGCCGTGGTATATGGAAAGGAGCAGAGCCGGAAATCCTGAGAATCGACATGGTCTCCTACCACTTAACGCATTTCCAATTTAGATTGCAGATCCCTGCCATCACATTACATTCGTTAAGCGTGATCATATCGACGTAACTCGTCCGGCAGGTGCCGTTCTCCCACGGGGCCTCATGTTTATTACCGACTCCAATTCTCTCAGCATATGAGTATTGGCTTCCGTTCTCGACTTCATCGATTCTCTTCTCACTCTTTCCTCCTTCATCTTGGAGATACGCTCTTCCCGGGTCAAGGTACTTCGTTGCCTCGGAATAGCTACTGCCTCAAAAACCTCTTCGGCGTCAGATGCGCTAAAGTCCATGCTTGATCGTGATCGCGATTCGCCATTCAGCGACTTGAGTGCATCTGCGGCACCTCCCTCCTCGACAGCCGTTAGCCCTCCCAAAGACGTTGTAGGCGAGAGTATGCCACTCATAGAAGAAATCCGTCGTTCATTTCGATCGATGTTGGTTACCAAGGCGGCCTTTCCATCCTCCCATTCTTGCATGAGTGCTTTCAAATCGATCCCAATTGATTCGTACTGGATCATCAAATCTGTCCCGAGCTCAGATAAGTCCTCGGATTCGTTGAGATTCTTATCAGACTCTTCACGCAGCACGTGCAGTTTCGCTTGGAGCCCCCGAATGCCAGACGATAATGAGTTTAGTTTCCGCAGCTGGGCTCGCCATCGTTCACGCCCTGGGGTCATTGGGAGCTTTGGTGTTGGTGGAACTGGGAAACCTATGGAATGTTAGGGGAAAGCACGGAGAGCTAGAGGTCGAACTACCCACTCTCTTCTTCAGTAAGGATTTCACGAAGGCGAGCTTCTGCCTGTTCCGTAATGGCACGAACCCCACGTATCTCGTCGATTGCGCTACCCCATCGCAAGAAGTCCGGCTTTCCGCCGTGTGCATCTAAGGCCATAAGACAACAGAGAAATATCTTCCTGGCCGTGTGAAATCTGGCAGCCAAGATCTTCAACACCCGAATAGACCCGATATCGTCAAATTCAGTCTCAGAGTACCCTAACAAAGCCTCCAAAATATCGGTGTCGCTTACATCGTAGATGTCAAAGTATTTTTCGACATCTAGTTCTTCAGCAAATGGCTTGAGAACGATGCAAGCTTGATTGTAACTCGGTATTACATCAGCAAAACAAAGGCGTAACGCTTTTCTAAGTCGTGCACATCTCCTCGTCTGACCCCTGTCCTCTAATCGGCTGATCGGAGGTAGAGGAGTACTTCTGAAAATACATTAACAAGTTACCGGTAACAACTCAAGAGCTACTTACAATCTATACCCACGTGATACCAGCTCAACCTCTTGGACAAGTGTTAATGCGCCTGCTGCAGCCATGTCAAAATCATGCGCAATACCAACAAAATTAGAGATCTCCATAAGCGTCTGTTGTCGAAGATATTGAAGCCACTGTCTGCGTACATACGCATACCCCACAGTAACGAACACGGTCATAATTGCAAGAAATACCATGATGCGTCCTTTCCCAGCAGAAGAGTCCCCATCGCCTCTCGCCCAGTGGATAAGCCATGCAAGCAGAAACGCAAGTAATGCTGTGGAGGCAGCTCCTGCCAACGTGAAGGACCCAGGGAGCGGTGCGTTCGGTGTCCGCACCGATGAATCTCGAGATGCGCCATGCACGGCCTGACCCAGGTACGAGTGTGCACTGAGAAGCTGTGATGCTACTATGGTGTATCTGAAGTGCTCCAGGAACCTGGCATTGTCTGCACGGCCAAGTCTTGAGTTTAAGGCCTTCTATAATTGTCCAGTCAACAAACGCCCACCGGCTGCTTATTTTCTTGGAGCTTACTGAACATGTATTATGTATCGCGGCCACAGCATTGTTCTGTGGTATTGCTAGGCGCAGCGGTGGGGGTAATTTGCTCCGGAATTTGGCACGAACGGTTGGTCTACCTCGCGGGGCGAAAGTCGGACTGGACGATCTTGACGATGCATCATGTTCACGACCTGGAATGCCTTGTGGTTCTTCGCCACCCTCCCCTTGAAAGAAATTGTTAGCAGCTTGGTCTATCATTGCTTTCTAAAGACAAAGGGTGCCAAAACCTTCTAGATAGCCAGCGAGAGGTGAGTCCTCGGATACGACAACCTCCATGGAATGCGAGGCGTTATCGATCGAAGACAAAGTGGCCACCGTCCATTCCGCGTCAGGAGTCGCTGGGTCGGTGGGAGGAAGTCGCAGATATGAGTGACAAAAGAATTTTCTCCGTCCTCTTCCTCGTCTCGTCTCGTGTCGAGCGTTGTGCCGTGTCGACAAACACCAAACCGAGGTCGACGAGGTGAGCGCGAAACCGAGAGGCAGGATTTAGAATTGCTGCCGGGTTCTGGAAAAGCCAGGCGAGATTTGATTTGCCGTCATCTCATCTCGCCTCAGCGTCGCTTCACTTCGTTTGTTCGTTCCGGTTTTGTGAAGTAGGTAGGTATATTCGTAGAATTAGCAGTTTATTCTCTGCTATGAAGATCACTTGCCGGCGGGTTATTGCTGTTGTCCCCCACCCAAGCCATTGCGAGCAGCGATCGCCAAGGTCTCGTCTCGTGTGCTTGTGTTGCCTCGACCGCGTCTGTGCTTCATTCAGCCTTGTGACGGAACCCGGCGCCAGCGAAGACCCTCCACATCCCCATCCCACACCTACCTGTACATACCTACCTATGCATCCACAACCTAGGTACCTAAGAGCGAATCATCAGACCGACAGCTCAAGAACGACTCTCCGAGCACGCCCCCGCCCACGTCGTGATTTTGCTTCCTACCTAGATTTTCCAATCTAGGGAAATGTAAAAAAAAAAAAAGGTATCATGGCTCTTCGAATCTAGGAAAAAGTAAAATCGTATCATGGCTCTAAAAATCCATTATTAACTCAAGGTCGACTGACCGTTCTTTCTCCGCGGCGGTTGCTCGGTGTAATTGGCATTGTTGTCTCGCATACATCGCTCGCATCCCTTCAGCTGGCAGGTGATGAAGATTATTGGCGCTCCATCCTAGAGGCCGTTTCCACAATCGAACGGCCGTCTTATTCAGCAGCCATTTCAGGAGGTGATAAGCCCGCCCCCAAAATCATCGTCATCTCGAAGCTGAGGGACACGAGCACAGTTGAATCATGGGCGGTGCGCAACCGCAACCACAACCACGATCGGCAATATCTCGAATGGTCTGCCTGGTGAGGAAATGCAATCGTGCAGACGAGAGATACAGTTGCTGCATAAGAAGGCAGCGAGCTTTAGGCCGTGGTTCTTGCTGCTTGGCGACGGGGCCGACAGGCAGGGGTTTCGAGGTCGCCAAGTAGAATTCCAGCCTTGCCAGCAGCCTCGAGTCAAGCGATGACTACCTAGAGCGTGCAATTGACGGTACTACGCATTTCGTATTTCGTACTCTCACGCCAAAACACGCCCATTACCTACGCCGACCACAGAGGGCACAAGGCTGAAGGCTGACGCTGGACGCTGGAGCACGAGAGGACGAAAAGGCAAGAGGAAAGTCTGGGCGAGGCCCCCATGCACGACGCTGACAAAGCTATGGTAGCCAGTGGGTGTTCACAATCATGACAAACATCCGACTGATTATTATTTGATTACCAGAGACGGGACGATCAATATTCTGGTTATCTACCAAGGCCATCGCAATCCGTTATACCGGGTGGCCCAAAGATGAGATCAACTACAGTCAGCAAGCCAGCCCTGCATCTTCCCTCCTCGGGTCCACCGCCTTCTCGGCCCTCATGCAGGTCGCTACTTCGCAGCCACTTCCGGAGAAAAGGCGTATAGTCGCTTTGTGGAGACCACTCTACCTCTGGCATCTTCTCTCTACCACCAGAAACTCATCTTACAAATGACCATCCCCGATACACTCCCGTGTACATCCAGCGGTTGCTTCGCGTCATAAGCACTGACAAATTTCACTTTGGGGCAGTGTTTCTTCCCAATCGATCACGCCCCAACCCCCTCGCCCGGTGTGCTTGGTTAGATCCCGCGATATGTAGCTTTCAAGCGTGAATAGTGTTTGTCTTTCCCAGATTTCTGACTCAAGTCGAGGATTTTCTCGGCGCCTATAGAAGGTCCTCGAATGCAACTGCAACTACATAACCTTCTGAATGCAAGTCAGCCATTCACACCATCTCAGACTGTGGCTTTATGTTGCCGAACTCGTGTTCATCTCATCCTATCGTTTCTCCCCCGTTTCTGTTGTTGGCCCCCTTTTCTCGGTTCCTATCCTACGAGCTGAACCCACCCCCCTGTATTCCCAATCAAGCTTGTAAAATACACTGTTGACTTGTTCTATTGTTGTAAACAAATTCTGGCTATATACCTACCCATTGCCTCGCTACTTTGCCCTGGAGGATAGAGGTAGTCTTCAGTCTATCTGCACGCAAAGTTGTTATTGCTCTCTGTTTCCGACTTTTCCCTCTACGGTTGCACTTGAATTATCTGCTCGTCTTTGATACACACCTTCAAGATGTCTCGACATTCAGGTTCGTCCCGCCATCGCTCACACCACTCAAGAAGCACGGAAGAAAATCCGGAGGACTTGGTTGAGCAAGTCAAAAGCATCGTTACACTGCTATATGAAGTAGTATCCTCTCGCCCTTACGAATGGGAAGCATACTTGCCCTCTGCCCGTTCTGCTATGAGAGCACTTGATCATTTGCGCTTCTTTAGAGATCCTCAACGCTTCGCTGAACAGGTTTGGATGCTACACGGCCTCCAGGATTATGCCTTCCATGACGCCGACTCTGGATGCATTCACGATATCGCTGAATGGTGCCAGGCCGCGTGGTTGAGGATCCTCAGGAACTATCCAGACAATGTGGAGACGTTAACAGGTATGCTCAGCCTTAAGCTTTTCACAACTTCAGTCCCGATGGCCTTGTTCAAGTGTGCCAGACGTAGATTCATGTTGCGGCTGCAATATGTGTACTAATGTCCTCAATTTCACACACACGGTGGCTGATATATTGAGCTTCTAGGGTTGGGACGCAATTGGCTCCAGAGAGCTCAAGCATCTCTGGCAAGAATTCATCGTGAAGAGGGAAATGACTCGTCAAGTCAAGGCAGCAGTAGCCAAGCAGGTACTTGGCCCCCAAGGTCGTTGCTCGACGAAGACGAAGACGATGCTGACGAGGAGTTAGCATCTCCTCCAGCCGACCCACGTAGACAAGGTCCGTTATATGTCGAAGCTCGGGGGTATCTCCAGCCTGCAGTTGATTTCTATGCAAGGGCCGTAAGATCTGCAGATGCTCTAGGCTGTACGACTGGGGATATTCTAGCATCTGTAAGTCTCAACCCTGAATTTGATTTTCCTTTCGGACATCAAATCTTATGCTTGATAGGCTGCAGAATCCCAGATGTCTCTGGGAAACGTGACAGGGCCTCCTGGAGATGAGCGGCATTTTGCTCAGGCGATTCGCTATCTCCGCAGTGCAGAAGCTGTACCAGGATACACGCTGTCCGTTTACTTGCAACAGTAAGTTCCACATGCTCATGCATTTACATGTTGAGATTGGCTCTGCTAACACGAACACCAGGTATCTTAACGACTATGGAAGATATGTTTCGTAATGGTTCATTTGAGTGCACGGATAAATTATGCTTTGAGAACCCAGAAATACCACTCGATCATTATTTTTTACATGCGGAGGATTTAAAAGTGCACATGGGTTTTCATTTTCTCTGCATGATTTGCTTCCGTTCTACATTTTTGCTTACTACCCTCTCCTTCTCATTTTAGCGATGCAAGTCAGAATTTCTGCTTTCGAACTAGCTCGTGTACACAAAGAGTAAATATTCAGAAGTTTTTATCAGACTCATCTTCAACGCGTGCTTGAATTCACGTGATGGAAGATTGCAGTCCTGGGCAGAGCAGAATACCTAGTAGAGGCGGATGGATCAGGATGACTGCAGGTAACCTCGAACAATCGGCCATGAGCAGGGACCCTTGGAGCTTGGAAAACCACACGTCTCACAAGCTTTCAATTGGAGCCAGCCCCCAACGATGACACGGAAATATCAGGAAGGACACCTCTAAGTGCTGACATTGAGCCTGTCGATGACCCGGTCCAGCCTTGCGGGGCGGGAACTGTCAGCAAGGCGCTCGAGGCGGTTTCCAACGACGACGACGAGGACCCATGCAAATGCACAAATGCATTAAATCCGAATCTGTGGGCCCGTTTATCGTACCCCCCGTACCGCAACAGGGAAGTGCTGTTGCATCCTTGTCCTGGTCCTTGTCCTTGTCAGTCAGGGGCTGCAGATCTTCCAGAGTCCCAGTCCCCCGTCCCCCGTCCCCCACCTCCGGATTCCGAGCAGTGGCTGTTCATAGTTGCCTGGCGCACACAAATTCCTTCCAGGCACCTACAATCGCGTGTAAAGGCTTCGGCTTGGGCTTGGGCTTGGGCTTTTCCCAAGTGAAAGTCAACGTCAATGTCAACGTCAACGTCAACGTCACAAAAGCCAGACGCCGAAAGGACGCCCAATCACTTTCGCATACACCAGCAGCACTCCGCCTCCCGCAGAGGAATAAGGAGAATCCCCCGGGCGTCTTGTTGCACCTCGTCTCATCAGCTTCTTGAGCGACCCCAGTCATGCTCACGGAACGCCAGCTGCAAATAAGCCCCATTGTGCAAGAGTCGGTGATGCACAACACGAAGGTTCGTCCTGGTCCTACTGCCACACCAGGACATTCCCCATCCGCGCATTCCCCGTTAACTACTCGCGCACACTCTTCGGATCCGTTGAGCTTTGGACCCCATCTATTTAAATCATCTCCTCCGCCACTCTTATTATCAACGAACTGTTGATCTACTCCTCTATTTCACAATGCTATTAGTCAAGCCTCCGCTAACGCTTCTCCCTCATACAGACTCTCACAACCCTTCACAATCTAACCGCTTCCCTTTTCGGTGTTGGCGCCGGTATTCTGGGTCTTGAATCCTATCCAGGCTTCCTCTTCTACTTGATCTTCTCTCTGATCACGTCCGCGCTCGTATATGCATTCCGAGTTCGACCGGGGTTTATTGAGGAATCTCAAGCCCAGGGGAACTCTGGCATGGGCAGGTACTTTCGGAACAGCATGGAGCTTTGGACTGGGGGCTTGTTTGAGGGGCTGAGTGGCTTTGTGTTGACGTGGACACTGTTCTACGGCTTAGTAAGGGCATAGGTGTCGTGCACTATGGGGCCAGTATAAAATGGAAATAATGTGCGGTCATCATCGGGATAGAAGACTACATTTCCAAGATCGGTATGGGCTGGCGTCAGGGACGCTTCTTAATCACAGTCCCAATGACTAAATCGCGTTCAGGGAACTCGATATCAGTTGTCAGGAATGAAAATAATGCATCAATGGACGGACATCGTGATCGTGAATCGTGCTAGGCATTTGTTAAGCGAGCGTGGAATCATCTCGCCGCTTGTCCAGGGCCTGCAGTTCTGACAAAGAACCATTCTATGCCCCGTATACAGCATTCAGTCTACCACTTCCAGAACTCGGCCAACAAAACCTTCTAGCCCAGCTATTCCTTTCTCCCCTCTTTCTGACCCGTGGTACAACCCCTGGCCTCCGCCGGGCATGACAAGAACTTGAGATCCTAGTTCGATCCACTCGCGGTTAGTGATGAGTTCCAGAGTCACATCAGTCACCCCGTCAGAACCGAATACCAAGAGCTCGGATTCTTTTGCCTCGTCGTCAATGCTGTCTAAATCCAAAACATCATGCAACTCTTCATTACGACCAGTTATTTCGTTGCTGCTATGTGGCACTAGTCGTAATACTCTCGCAGAAGCGCGTATACTAGCACTGGGGTGCGAGTTGTCAGTAAATGCTCTAAGACGTCTATCCCAGGAGAACCCAACGCGTTGCTCAGAGCAGAATGACTAAAATAGGAAAGGAATTTCTGCCCATGCGCTTACATGTACACTACAACCAAGCTTCCCGGTGTCACCGAGTTTACATCACTGTCTTCAAAAGATGCAGTAAATCCGCTCGCAGCCTGCAAGCTGTGGCCGGTAACCATCATATGTTGGCTTGGGATGGCCATTACCAATCCTTTTCGCATTCGAGGGGCTGCTGGTGGGGTTCGTTCAAAAGGCCCATTCGATAATTCCTGCTCTGGGATATCAAAGACGACGCCAACAGTTCCAACTTGGCCGGCCTCTAAAGTGTGAACCGGAAGGCGTAAGTTTCGCAGGCTTACAATGTGAGCGCTATGCCATTCTCCCTTAGAGACTGAGGCTAAATTCGCATTACGAGCGGGGCTTGGCGAACTTGGGCGCCATTTCCCAAGCTCCGGCTTAGAAGAGTCCGCCGTCGAAAAGATTGACAGTGAAGCCCCAAAACTGTTCGGAGAAGACCGGAAGTCAAGTTTGTTCGGCGGTGAATCAGTCTCCTCCCATTCCGCAGGAAACGGCCCAATGACAACAGTGTCACCGACAGCTAAGCTGCCACTGTAAGGAGGTCAGCGTAACCTCTTCTAATACTGAATGAGTACGGAAGATTGTTGATGATTCTCTTCTCATGGTGTAATAAGGATGCGAGGTGTCGAAATTGACCGATAAGGAAACCGAATAACTGAGAAAAGGAGACTATTCTCACAATCGAAGGTACCCAGCTACTACAACCCCAGCGTCTACTTGCCTGCCACTGCTAGAAGCCAAAGTTTCAAAAGATGCTGGCAGGCCAAAGACGTCCTCGATATGGAAGAGGCAAGCTGGTTGTTCCGGGTTCAATGCAAGACCAACAAAGTCTTGGGATGTCGGCATCGGTGGGATCGGAAGGGTCTTAAGAAGTATGTGTAATGAACGAATCCCGGTGCCTTTCGCGGCACTCGTCATGACTTGGCAAGCTCAGAGTCAGTAACAATATACGATAGTGAGGAATTTAACAAGCAATCCCCCATAATATCTGGAATAGAATGATTCGACCCCAACATTGTGAGATTACGTACTGATAGGGACAATGGAGGTGAGACCATCAGAAGTTCCCATTTGCTCAACTATACCTCGAATCACATCCTCTTCAGCCGCGGTCATGGTGGTAAGATCATTAACAGCTTTGTTTTGTTCTGGTGGTATGATCGATGGAATTCGACCTGAGGCTTTGACCGCGGAGAGAATCTTTGAAAGAGTTTGCCTCAGACTACTTTTAGAAGCCAAGTCAAGTTTGGTAATGACAATGCACAATGGCTTGTCCAGTTTCAAGCAGAGCTCTAGGTGCGCCTTTGCCAAGTCAATACCAGCTCCAGCACTTCCGAGAATATCTTGAGCAGAAGATGTACCGCCAGCAGCTCCCGGGGCATTCTCGCCATCATCTGCAGCTATACACAGCACAGCCCCTAGATAAAATCGACGTCAGCAACTTTTCGGAAATTCCTGGCTTCTTGGCTTCACGGAGTCGAAAATTGTCACCAGGGGAAATGAGGCTATTGAGGAAAGGGGAAGAATCGTGCAGATCACCTACAATGAGGCGCCCAACCAACCAATCCACGAACTGTGGTTCTACGGTATCTGGGGTGTCCTGCGGAGTCTGACACGAATACCAGTCTACCATTTTCAGCTGCCGCATGAATGTCGGTCCATGAAGTGACATTCCCAGAAGCGAAGTTGAAAACTTCCTGATCCTTGTAACCGATTAATTCTTGGGCTACAGAACTGGTTACGCCGGAGGCTATCTCGTGACGATGTTTGAGCAGGCTCAATCTGCTTTTGCCTCTACCATTATCGAGTGTCGCTGTCGACAATGTCCCGAGGAGACTGGATTTACCAGACGTTGTAGGCCCGGTGAGAGTTATTCGAAGTTGCTCTGTCGATTTGTGCGCTCCCAGCACAACTGTCTCGGGGGTATTGGTTTTTCGGGCCCGAGCAAGGATCTCATTACGAAAAGGCGAGTTGAGCTCGCCTGCCTCTATTGCTTTTCTCGAGGAGCTCAAATCCGGGGTTACTAGTGCTTCAGCAACCCATAACTGTTCCTGGTGGCGTCGGGATGCATCTTGCAAAAGCGGAAAATTTGCAGAGTTAGATCTCCTTTTCGCAGGCTGCGATACTGATAACCTAGTGTCAGCAGGCTCGTGCCACTCGCAATCTCCAACAACTACCATCCTCACAACCTCAACTTTGCAACCAAGACTTGCCGCCATTGCCCGAAGATTGGTCAAACTCTCATCCATCTCATCTTTCGTCAATCCGACAAAGGTACCATCATCAGAAACACCAATTTCATACAATGCGCCCCGGCTCTCCTCCAACCCAGCAAGAAGCTTACCTGGGCGTGAAGGGGTTTCCAAGCTTTCGGCGGCTTCTGGGAGTTTGGGTAGAACCAGGTCACTCGTCGACGAAGCATGATAGGGCGAGGATTGTTGTAGCCGCCACAAAAGCTGCGTTGTTAATTGCTCGAGACGATGTTGGCGGGACTGATTCGAAGCGGCTAAGGTTGGCCCAATGTCGTTGGAGGCCTGATTGGATTGCGGTTGTTTGTTCTGCTGGGAACCCACGATCAACGACCTGGTAGAAGAAGAGTCATAAGTTCTTCTAGGTCTTAAAAGAAGGTGTAGTTTGTATTCCGTGGGACCTTCCTGTGGCTCTGCCTCGAGCCTGGTGACGCCATAGTCCTGGAGATGTGCAGGACCTGCAAAAACGCCAGAACTGGTAGTAGCCCCGTCTCTCGGTTGGGGTGTCGAAGATTTAGGGGTTTCAGTTGGGGTCAACCATGGGGATGAGACCCTAGGGGGGTCGGAGTCAAAACTGAATATTGATGCCATCCTCGGTTATCGATATGCTTCTGTTGATAATATATTTGTATCAAGTTGGCACTTCGCGTGCAAAGCCTCCCTCTAAAGCGCCACTAAAGAATGGAATTTCAAGTTGCTTTTGGCCACCGCCGTAGGACCTCTATGGACGTTCTTACATTCGGTATTGACCGATTGGTAAACTGCGTCCGAAAGGGCTGCCACTGGGGAATCATCTTGCTGATTGTGCTGTTCTGATGCGGGTAGAAGCGCTGGTGCAGAAACCGCTCGAGGAAGCGAGAAATTAGGAAGCTTGCTGTGAATACATTGCTGTTTTGTTGAGGTAGTTGCTTGCTTGTGAGTGCGTTTATTTTGTAAGGACGTTCAGAGGATTGAGGTCAAGTTGATTCACTATCAGTCATAGCGCTATTGGGCTAGCTCCAATAGTTAGGACCTTTATGAGTCGCAGCCGGGCTAGCGTAATGATATTTTTAGAACAGGGCGGTGGGGCGGAGTCGTGAAACTCACCAGGCTGCACTTCTAACAGCACTTGTGATAACCAAAGCAACATAAAACCCCTCAATCTTGACCCGGACATCAACTACAGCTTCAACTCAACTTTCACTCTCGCACCCTTATTGCATCAATCCCCACAATCCACCATGAAGAAGTTCGGCTTTGGCAAGAAGGGGGATGGCAACGAGGATTCTAACCGTTCTGCTCTCTTCTCACGTTCAAAGAATAGCTCCCCAGCTCCTGCAGCCTCGAACCCATACGCGCAGCCGGCACAGGCCGCTGATGCGTATGCTCAAGACAACAACAAGTTTGCGAATATGGGCTCAGTCGGACCATCGGGTTCTTCGCCATATCAACAAGCCAGACAGCAATATGGGCTACCTGGTGGACCCGGCGCTGGTCGCGGTGGCCTACCATCTGGACCAGGTGCCAATCGAGGGGGCGCTGCTGTAAACCGCAGCCCAGCACCACCAAACGGCGGTGGATACGGGGCTGAGAAGTATGGCAGTGGTGGTGGGTATGGCGCCAATCGATACGACGGGTCTCCCAGCTATGGAGCAGGCGCGGATGCAGGTTCCAAATATGGGCCAGGTGGGTATGGAGGTTTGGGGAGGACAAACAGCAATGAGACAGCAACAACAGAAGACCAACGAGACGCTTTGTTCGGGGGCGCGAAGGATAGGTATGCACAGCGGGCTGCTCTGCCACCAAGCAATGGGCAGCCAGGTGGGGGTTATGCTGCCGAGTCCGGCACCACTGGCAAAGAGGGTAGTTATGGCGCGTACGGAGAAGAAAGACAACTCACGGCCGAGGAAGAAGAGGAAGAAGACGTCGCTGCAACAAAACAACAAATCCGGTTTATGAAGCAAGAAGATGTATCATCCACCCGGAATGCTCTGCGGATTGCTGCTCAAGCTGAAGAGACTGGTCGCGCTACGTTGGCCCGCCTCGGTGCACAGGGTGAACGGATTCACAACACTGAAAAGAACCTGGACCTGGCTGCAAATCACAATCGCATCGCTGAGGAGAAGGCGAAAGAGTTGAAAACGTTGAACAAGAGTATGTTCGCCGTTCATGTGTCGAATCCTTTTACGGCATCCTCCAGGAGGGCCGCTCGAGATGAGGAAATTATTGAGAAGCACAGGCAGGAACGTGAACAACGTGATGCCACACGGCAAGCTGCTTTTGGGTCCCAGCAAAGAATGGAACAGGCTTTCAAAGAGCTTCAGCCTGGGGACGTAGGCTATCGTCCTCAGCAGACCAAAGCAAGCCTCGCAGAGCGTTCGAAGTACCAATTTGAGGCCGACTCCGAGGATGATGAGATGGAGAACGAGATCGATAGCAATTTAGACGCTCTCGGTCATGCTGCTGGGCGACTGAATGCTCTGGCACGAGCCACTGGGAAAGAGGTTGAGGCCCAGAACAAACAGATCGACAAAATTATTGAGAAGGTAAGTAGGCTTGGCTGTTTTTGTATTTGCGAGATAGGCTAACACTTTTCGCAGAGCGATCGTGTGGATGAGCAGATCGTCATGAATAGGGCCAGATTAGATCGTATCCGTTGATCATCACAGAGGCATTATGTTGTTTATCTGCATACCATTGTACCGGAGTTGTGGATGATAGAACGCCTGAATTTCCAAGGCATGCGTTTCGCCTCTTCCGTGATTTCTTATGCCTCCAAAAAGTGGTGAGGCTGCAAGCTTGCATATCGTAAACTAGTTTTCATCATGCATTCCCGCATAAAGATGAATCAGATTGACAAGACATGCAAATTTCCAAATATGGTGCTCAAGTGAAGAGCTCAACATCTTGTGAGATGCCCCGTGTATATACTCCGATTCCAAGCTCAAATTAGAAATGTAACAACTCTCGAAACTATTTATATAGTTCGAACGCCCTTATTTTAGATCGTTTGAGATATATTCCACAGAATCACAAGAAGAGGGGTTCTGATAGACAGTTCCACAAGGCCGATATATTTGACGCCTCCATGCAAGGAAGCAAGCATAGCTCCTAAAGCAGAATTTGAAAATTGACAATCATTGTCTTGGCGGGATATTTGACAAGCTCGTAAGATTCTATGTAAGATCACATAGTAGAGGTTTCATTTGCCGGCGTCGTCATCCTCCAGCTTCTTATTCTGTATCGCCTGCATGAGTTCATACAATTGGCCAAGCTGCTGATCTTTTAAAGCTGTGAGCCCACGGTCTCAGTTGTCTAGCTCTGGGGATCATACCGCTCATCTTATCTATCTTCCCAACATCCATACGTTCTCCAATCCATGAATCACCCTCCAATTTTTGAGCATACATCTGCCATTCCGTCAGAAATCCGATCTAAGAACTGTCAGCAGTGCCAAATGGCTCCATATGAGTGACATTGGAATTACAATGTGAACCGGGTTTTCCACATTTCTATGAGCTCTAAATTCACTCTTGATATACTGATCGCCTAGCAGCCGCATCTCTTTTGACAAATGCTTCCGATGCGCTCGAAGCAGTCTTCTGTACAGGGGTATTGGTGGCAAGAGTGCAAGCGGTGCTGGTTTGAATCCTTTTGTAGTTCCAGCAGAGATTGGCGTAGCCATCCGTAAACAGGGTATAACTCTCATCGCTATTTCACGTTCTCACAATGATGCCAAGGGTTTATCACATCGATGTGCATGAGTGAGTAGTTGTCATCAGGAGGCTAGCGAGACACCTCGGACAAAGACATCCGATAAAAATCTCAGCCTTGTCCGCCTCGCATCGTTGAAAAACGTCGACTCTATGAGCGAGCCGAGGGAACGAATCATGCTTCCAACACCGTCGACCTCACACGTACCTTACGAGAGAGTGTATGAGCCAGCAGAAGATTCATTCTTGTTCCTAGATACTCTGTCGTCAGAATCTGAGAAGATATTTCTTCAAGACTATTTCAATCAACCTCGGGAAGGCTCGACATCGAAGAATTCGTCCACCCCGTTAGTCGTCGAAATCGGCACAGGATCTGGTGTAGTGCTCTCATTCCTCCATGCACATGCAAAAAACATTCTGGGGAGACCAGACATCCTTACGGCTGGAGTGGATGTGAATCGATTTGCATGCAAGGCTACTACGGAGACTCTAAGAGCAGCAGAGCTAGTGCAGGACATCAAAGGCTGGTCACATGGATTCTACTTGGGTAACATACTGGGAGATCTTACCGGCTTTCTCAAACCAGGCCAAGTTGACCTCCTAATCTTCAATCCTCCATACGTACCAACGCCAGAGCTTCCACAGCTGCCGCATAAAGAGGCGAAGACTACAACAACGTATGAGGATGATTCCTATCTGCTCTCTTTGTCGTATGCAGGGGGTCTTGATGGGATGGAGACAACGAACCGTCTACTCCAGAGCCTACCGAAAATTCTAAGTTGCTCTCGGGGGTGTGCGTACATCCTCCTTTGTGCTCAGAACAAACCAGAGAAGGTCAGGGAGCAAATCCAGAGCTGGGGCAGTGGATGGGCAGTGGAAACAGCGGGTACCATTGGGAAGCAAGGTGGATGGGAAAAGCTTCAAATACTCAGGATATGGCGCACACATTGACAAGGAGAAAGACAATTATCCTCGTCTGCACGCAAAAGACGATTTCCTCTGTTTTATGTCCACAAACGCCAGTAAACCCACATATTTTCCATGAATGCTCCGCTAGAAGCGAGCTATCCAGTCCTCTACTGCCTAGGACTGCATGAAGGGAGTCGTCTCCAAGTCGAGCCTATTCCGGTATGAAAATTCATCAAAATCCTCTTCCGCCACCTCTTCCACGTCCACCTCTAAATCCGCCACGTCCTCTTGGTCCACCCCTGCCTCTCCCACCTCGGGCTCCGCCCCGATCTGCCGCCTCCTTTCTGGCCTTGTTCTTTGGCTTTGGCGCGTCATCAATCAAGAGAGTATCGAGGGGAAGGGAGTCCGGCAGAATATAGTATCTGATGGTGGAGCCACGAAGATTGATGGTATCGAGAGAGATGGGATCGCGGCCTCGCTGGGTCATCTTGATTGTGCGTAACGCTGTGTTCATTTGGGGAGAGACTGAAGTTATGGTGCCGTGAATAATCGTGCCTTGCATTCTTCATCAGTGCAAAGTTCAATAGTCTAGGCCGGGGGTCAACATACCATTTTTAAGCTCGATCGTGACAGTTTCGTTCGCACATTTCATTAAGAACCTACCAGGAACAGAGAGTCAGTCTAGAGCTTCGATTCGGAGCCTTGCGAGAGATAGCTCAGCTTGTGCCATAACGAGGCCAATCGTAAAGGAGCGCTTACCTGACGAGCTTCATTCTGCCGATATCTTTGGTTTCGTAGCTCCAGGTAGGTGTGAGGTTGCTGTTGTAGATTTTGCGACTGGTTGAATTGGAAGTTGTTGAAGCCTTGTCGGCGAAAATTCCCGTCCAAGTGGGCACCGCCACGTGACTTTTCATACATCCCGTCTGGATAAGGTACCTAGGTAGGTATACTATCAGGTTTTTTTATTGGGGTTTCTTCTTCCTAATACTAGGGCGACTATAAACACCCAATGTAGTCTATCTAGTTTCGAAGTAATCGCTCTATTTCTCAGATTCTACCGCAGTGCGCTGTTTCCGCCATTTGCAAATCCAATGCAAGGCCCCCAACACCTCTCAGATGACAATTCTGGGGATATAATAAAACTAGCAGCTCCCTCTGGAGTACCTCCCACTCGCCTACTTATCTTTTTCGTTCTCCGAGACTCTTTCCCACTCATCCTCGGTACTGATCTCCGATTTGTTTCCTCCAGATCGTCCACGATCCTTCAACTCGCCCCTTTGTTCAACCACCTCGATCTCTTTGCTGCCCAACGTAGGATCTCCTGTGTCTACCACGGTCTCCGCTTCAGTTTCGGTTTCCTCTCCAGGACCAGACTCTTCGAGGCGGCGCTTTTTCTCGTCTTCCACTGCCTGAGCTGCTTTGAGCTCCGATACGAACCAGTTGATGGCCCACCAGAGACCAGCACTCAGGAAAGAAAGTATGGCGAAGTGGATGCTATATGTTCCGATGAGAAGGAGGAGAAGCACTGCTTGAAGGCATGCGAATGCCACATTCGTTGCCACAAGGAGGGTTGGTGTTGGACCCGGAGTAAAGATTGACTGGAAGAGTTCGGTGAGGAAGGATGCCATTCTTTCTCCTCGATTTAGAACAGCGATTCTGCGCAGAGCAAATGGGGGTAGCGTCAAGAATATAAGTATTGCTAGATAAGCATTAGACGGGTGATGTCGAGAGGAAGTATGAGGTGATATCCCCGTATCAAGCTGGGGGGGGGACCATAAAAACCGCAACCGGCGGCAGGCAGAATGAACAGATATATCAAATGCTTATCGATGCGTGGAGGAAAGCGCGTGTTGAGGACAGAGTATTGTTTATGTTGATTATCAACGTCACTCGCTCGGCAGAAAACGAGAGGTTGGTTCTGCCACATTGACCGCCTGCTGAAACCAGCACAAGCCGCTTGTTGTGCTTTAATTTCCCTAAGGCACATTTCGCCACCATTATGAGAAGCAACAAAAGCGGCACCTCCCAGAACCCTCACTTGGCCCTAGAATTGGGGAGTTCAGTGCTGCTTTTTGCCCGCTTCAACCTCCACCTCCTCCTCTTATCGTATCAACGGCTTATCGCTGGCACCTGAGAACATGGGCAGAAGCCGACAATGGATCTTTAGTTTGACTACAAAACCGATACCTTACTGCGTCTCGCGCCTTGATCATCGTCTCAGTCGTTCCGGACCTCATCCTAAATCTCAACGCATTATGAGTTGCTCTCTTTTGTAATGGGACAACAACCCTCTCGACCCTCGCCTCGGGCGGGGGAAACCCAGCGATTACTTTCCCCAGATCCAGAACAGGTAGACCATGATGGGTGCTTTCCACCGCATGGCATCCACGATATTTGTCCGGCAAATCCACATGCGGATTTGCCTGTTTACACCACCATTCACAGGTAAGTGCATTCATGGCTGTATTCCACTGCATCAAACTCAACCCTTCTCCAGAATACGGAAGGATGTCATTGCCGCAATTGGTAATTCTCTGGCCCCGGGCGTGTACCGGATCTTAACGAGTTGGAATAGATGATCCTTACAGTCTTGAGCAGTTAAGAGATCCACGAATGAATCTTTCGGTAAGTCTTGATTTCACAGGCGCAGGAGTCCCTGCTACATGTACATCTCATGCAAGCTGTTTATTCTCGGATCTAATCTACCGAGGGTAATCATCTACAAGGCACTTTTTAATCCTGAGGTTTACCCTTCAAGTCGGCGCTGATCCGAAACTCTGATGTTTAGGTAGTGAGGCCTTTGGTTGACAAGTTCTATGAAGTCAATGATGTTTCGATGAGTAAGTTATGCTCTCCATGGCTAGATAAGAGCCATCCACCCTAGGCTCGAGAAAGCGATTGCCATTTTTGAGTGAAACATTGAAGAAGCTGAAATTTATATATTTTAGTATACTGTCTTCTAGTGAATCGTGTTCAGTTTCAACGGGAGCAGTCAACTCAGCCACATCAACAGAGTGTTTGTACAACGCGTGCACTTTTTTGCGAGCTTCTGGCCAACAGAATATTGAGACGTTTCCACGAGGATAATACCGGAGCCCAAGGACTGCTACTTCTTGCCCAAATCCTCGTTGGGGGTTTTGATCCCTTCCAGGGCGCTCCCCCTGAAGTCGTCGAGGAGAACAGCCACCTCTCATGGACGATTCAAACCAGAACTGGCTTCAGGCGAAAGCTTCCTGCACTAGAGATTGCCATAATTTCGGAGAGCAAAGTCTTGCTTAGCTCATCAGCATGTCAAATGGTGGTAAATGCAATTTTCGAAGGACGAGTGATCTACACACCAACGTCTTTCATAGACATTCTTCCTGATCATTACAAGCAAAAGCCGATCTCCTTGTACAATCCTCGAAGAGCACCTCTCTTCAATCAGTATCGCCTCATAGTACCAAGAACCAGGAATATTCTGGAGGTCTGCCAGTTTATCATCCTGCTTGTATTGTTTTTGCTCGTAATGTCAGACAGAGATGCGTCTACTTTTGGAATGGTTGAACTTGTTTTCATAATCTATACTATGGGCTGGGTCCTAGATCAGTTTGTAAGTGGTGCCCCTCTCCTTGTAGTTCAATGTATTATCCGGAGGGTCTCCCTGGCCTCATTGCATCGACCTCCAACCTTTGTCCGTAGATTTTAGTTCCTCCACTTTCATCTTTGAAATAGGACTGATTCGGTGTATATTAGGCATGCATTTTAGAGCACGGTATACACTTCCACCTCCGACTAGAAAAATGAATCCTAACGCTTGCACAGGCTGGCATGTCTATACCCAGAACCTCGTAAGCACATGTTCCAACTTTTCATTCGTATTTTTGATGTTCAGTTCCTCGTGGGACATTGGGTGATACGTAGCTTCAATTTCCAAGGGCTCGCGAGCGATTCAAGCCTCACACAATTCCAACGTTCAATGAGTTCCGGTGCATTGAGATGCGTTTACTGAGTGATTCTGATTCGGGCTCTCTAGTGGTCCTTCCTGGACGTCACATTCTCTTCCATCTTCGGAATTTACTTGATTCTTCGAATTCATGGTTGGAAAACCGGCGAATTTGAGCCTAGTCAACAAGCTCTGGATGTCCTCGCAATGGGCGCGCCTCTCCTAGTGCCTCGACTCGCCTTCAATCTCATGTCTGAGAACATGCTCTTCGTTTCCCTACGAGCTCTTATTCGGGATTTTACCATCCTTACAGGCTTGGCTGTAACAAATCCTTTTCGTTGAGCAATTTTTGACACCCCCTCGGTGTCTCCAATCCAAGCCGCAAACGAATTGATGCTGATTCTAAAAATATCTAGGTTTGGTGTTTCGCGGGCTTTCTTCTCTCCATGACCTGGCTGAGTAATGGGGGTCATCAACCTATCACAATCTCCAAGTGGATGCTCTGGGTATGGTTTGGACTTGATGGCACCGGCATACAGCGATCCGTAGATTTTCACTGGCTTCTTGGTCCGATCCTTATGGTAGCGTTCGCTTTCCTGGGCAATACGCTCTTTCTCACCATCCTGGTGTCCATGCTTAGTACAACATTTGCGACCATCGTCTCCAACGCCACGGCCGAGATCCAGTTTCGACGTGCCGTCTTAACGCTGGAAGGTGTCAAATCGGACGCGATTTTCGCATACCAACCGCCATTTAACATTCTCGCCCTTCTTGTGCTTACTCCTCTGCGGTTTGTTCTCGCGCCTCGGTGGTTTCACAAAATCAATGTTGCTGCGGTACGAGTTATAAATGCACCGCTACTCCTTCTTATTGGCTTTATTGAACGACGCACTTTGTGGGCTGGTGCCAGACGTCAACGCGAAGCCGAGCAATTGCCTAAAGCGTCCAGCAGAGCCAATCTTTGGGACTTTTCACGGAGCTTTTCTGTACACGGAGATATTCAGGCGGTATTCGCAGCCGAGCCTCCCGAGTCCATCGAGGAGCAAATCGCTAACGATGGTGATTTGGACAACCATGTCCTCGAAGACGAATTCGCGAGGGAATTTGGAGCGGAAGCGAGAGGGAAGTTGAGCAGGAGGGGAACTGGGAAAAGTAGAAGGGACTCGGTTGCCCCGTTTGCAGGTATAACAGGTCGTTTGAGAACCCTGTTGAATGAGGGAAGTGAAGACGGCGATGGCGAGGACGTGAAAACCCGGCTAGAGGCGGTTGAGAAAACGACGCTGAGAATTGAGAAGATGCTACAGCGACTGTGCGAAGAACTGGATGATGGGATTGGAAGGAGTGGCAGCGTGGATGCAGGAGAGACTGGCACATTGAAGGATTTGGACAAGAGTGGAACAGCTGATATGGACATTTAAAGGATGGTTATGCTTGCATTCTCAGCGCTCGAGCTGATAGACCTTCAAGAGAATGCTGAAAGAACGCCTGTTCGGGTTTGAATCACAAGGTTCTCTAAGAGAGCAAGAAAACATGAGTCCAGCACTTTAAGAGATCCGTGGCTTAGAAGTGGTAGTCCAAATTCTCCCAGTTGTCAGAGACCAAATTCGAGGTCGTATCTCTGATCCAAACAATTGACCAGAATTTAATAGGATATTCAAACGATCGGGATTCCGTGTTACTTATATCATGTCTGTCTACTGCAAGTGATAATCATTATTCAGCGTCTAGTGGGCAAACAGGAGGCTGATCGTTCACTTGGATACCACCCCTCTTCTTATGTGCAGAATCGTGGAAAGGCAACTTCCAGCCCCCTTCGCTCTCGGGAGTAGCGAGCCATAACCTCATCAAATGTCTCCTAGGAGTAGGTGGTGCGTGGTCTCTGTACGCTGTGCGAGCATGAAACACCTAATCAGACATTCTTGAATTAGCATTGCTTCCGAAGGGTAGAATCTCAAGTCGGGCCATTTCTCGGCCGTAGTTCACATGGAAAGAATTCTGGGGAAGAAGCAGCTCCCATGACCTTTGAAGGACCAAAGGTCGTGCCAGAGAACTAAGCTTACGTGTTCGTTGCTCAGGAATCTGAAGATTATGCGTCAGTTATTTTCCGGTTGTATATTTATCGAAGGCACATAATAGAACGGGGCCAGGCTAGTGGACGTCTAAGGCGAAAACAATCTCCAAAATCAGAACTTTTAAAAGGAAATGGGTGGTTCTTACTGAATATCTCCAACCTCAAGAACCATATGCAGCCGAAGTCGGTGCTAAAACCCCAACATTTCAGATCAGTACTGCCTGAAACGATGGAATATGAGTCTGAGGGAATGGCTTGCAGTCAGTTGAAATTCAAGACATAGCTCATAAGTGAACAACTCGCGAAATGACCGAGATCAGGATTAAGGGCCTCCTTACACAGGTCTCCTCCAGAACCTCAGCTGCTTCGACCTCTAAATATCTCTCGATTAGCATTATTCAATTGGAAGATTTGAATTTGCAAAACATTCAAAGGATTCGATGAGGCAAAAAGGAACTGAAGCAGCACCCCCGGGCCGCTTGAATATGGGGGTGCTCCCAAAGCTTTCCCTTGGATCGAGAGTAGTAATCCGAAGCAGCACATACGCTCTAAAGATAGGTGAGGAATGACAGCCGCGTTCATGAAACGACTGAGTGATTTGACGTAATATGGATCCCATTTGGAATAAACTCGTCCATCGGCACCCTTTTCAAGATAAAACACTGAAGTTCGGATATAAGGTTCTTCGCCGGCGCTGGTTTCCCCCTTGCGGTCGAAATACCAAATAGGCTTAGTCAGTGTTTCGGCGACATCGGGGCGCTCCTTTTGGAGGGTATTCCAGACATGGTGCGAGGAGACAATGTCGGACTCGCCACCCTCGAGAGCACGAGCTACGCACAGTAATCCAACGATATCCGAATCATCTGAATGGAAGAATTGACTTCGGGCAGTGAGCCAACAGGTTTGAAGCCCAAGAAATCATGATGAGATCTTACCGAGCGTTTGTCCTATAAATGCGGACTTTGTCAATTTGTTTTGGATCCTCTCCCAGATCTTTGACATGCCCAAGGACGTGGCCCCGCCCATTTTGGCTCACGAAATACCCTAGATAGGTGCCCATTCCAAGATATGCAACTGCACTTTTGTGAAGCCCCCATTTCTCAACTGGGAATCCTTTGAACAGGATAAAGCCTTTGCCATTAAGGATTTCAGCGCGGATAGCAGTCAACAGAGATGACATCTCGGGCAGGTAGAAGTTGTCCTGTGGAACATGAGGTGCAGATTCATCATTGTTACAAGTTCACTAACCTTTGATATTCCAGTAAGCGGAATCTTATTGGCGATGAATTTATCTGCCGCGAGGCTGAGTTCACTGATTTCCTGTTCACCCAAGGCATGAACCCATCGTTCAGGATGGTCGGCATAGTCCTCGGCTTTCCAGACTGTCTTCCCAGTAATCTCTTTTGGGAAGTCCGAATACTGCCTGAGCAGGTCATAAAGCGGAGGGTGCTGGCCGGAGGTCTTGATGCCGTCTGGGAAGATCTTTCTATCGACGGGGGACTGCCCAACCAGTTCACCGGACAGCTCGGGAGGCGTTGTGAGTTGAACAACAAATAAGGCGGGAGCCATGGTATTCAAGAGAGCTTAAGACCAGGTTTGGACCTGGTAGTAGAGGATATTGATGAAATGCGAGCAGAACGGGGAAGAGAAAGGGAGAGAAGAGCAGAAGGACTTGAAAAGGGTTGACACTTGTTTACCTCATTGAACCACCATACCCCCATTTCTCCTTGGGATTCCTTGCCCGCAGCAGGCAAGTTGGCAGCAGCATCCACACTGATCTGCGGCCTACATTATTGCGTGCTCGATGTGCCGTCGGCACTAGGCTGGAGCTTGAGGCTATGTTCCCCGCGCCACCAGCGCTTTAGCGGCTGCTGACTAAGGGCGGCCTCTTATAGCCGTAGGCGAAACAGGTGTCAAAACACCACTTTTGTGACGGCAGGAACGGAGCAGAGGTCGTAAGCCAAAGATCTCTATTTCAAGGTCTAACTAAAACTTAAAGCTAAGGAGAGAAGAGAAGGTCGAAGGAAGAGAAGTTCTTAAACTGTAAGCCTGAGACTTGCTCCCTTAGCTTGAGACGTCGTCGCATCGCCAGACGTCGGATCCTCAGCCTGAAACCAGTAGTGCGGCAAGCATGTGACGCGTGCCGTCACAACTTTTAACCGAGCGACAAAAAAACGCGTTTAAAAAGATTCTTGATATATTACTTATTAATAATTAAGGGATTGCAAGTCTAAAATAAGAATATTATAATTTAAATTAATTATAAAGTATAAGATTATAATTTATTTAAAGAGTTTATATTTTATTTATATATTTATTTTATAATTAATAAATAAATATTTAAAAGTTTTAAAATATAACTTTATATATATATATAATTAATTTAAACTTATAATTATAAAATACTTTTATTTTTTAAAAAAAACTTGATTTTAAACTTTATAACTTTTTATTATTTTAATTATTTTAAATTCTTAAATTTAAAACTTATCTTTTTTTTAATAATCTTATAATTATAAATTTAAAATAAAAGTATTATAATTTAAATTAATTATATATATAATAGTCGAAATGTCTATTATATAATTAATTTAATTATAATTATATTAATTTTAAATTAAAGGAATTAATATCTAGAAACTGATATTTATAATATTAATATTTTAAATTAAGAATATAAACAAATATTAAAAGGATATAAAACACTTTTCTCTCCTTGATTTCTTTTCTCTTTTCTTTTCTTTAATTTAATATTTTTAATATAATAGGATTATTAAATATTATATTTTAATCTTTATAATACTTTTTATTATTATAATATATATATTTATAATAATAGGATTATTATAAAAGTTAAAGTATAATATTTAATTAAATCCAAATATAATTGAAAATACTAAATTAAGGAAATTAAAAGGCGAGAAGAACTTTAATCTTTAAATATAATCTATTTATTTAATATATTTAAGATTATAATATTTAATATTATAATATATATAAAGTATAATAAATATTATAATAATATTAGTTATTATATTATTCTCTTTTATAAAAGAGATCTAAATGCTTTTATTTAGACTATATTCTAATATTAAAAATCTATAATCTATTATATAAAAACTCCTTATTTAAATTTAAATTCTGATTATATTTCTATTATAATTAATTAATTAATAGTCTATTTCGATTAATTCTCGTTTTCTGTTAATTTTATAATCTTATAAGTCTAATCTAATAATATTTCGGAATAGATAATATATATTTATATTAATTTTAGAGTCTTTAATATTATTTTCTTTTCTGGAACGGATAATAAGAATAGTTAAAATATTAGAATAGATTCTATTTATTATTTATTCTTAGTTTTAATAATAGTTTTCTTAATAATAAGAATATTGATTTTACTAGTCTTTTATTCTATTTTCTTTAATTCCGATTTAAGGTAAATAATTTTAATATTACTATTTTTAAACTCCTTCTCGATTTTATTTAATCTTCTATTAGATTTTTATAAATTATTATAAATAGTTTATAATTCTATTATTTTTTAATATTATCTATTCTTTATAATTCTAATAAGAATTCTGGTATATTTCTTCTTTAAAATAGTCTTTTTTTAATATTTTATATAAAAGTTAATCAAATTATAAATATTATCGGAATAAGAACTAGTATTTTTAATAATTATAATAATTAATTTCTATTCTTTTATTTTAGACTAATACTTTATATAAAATAAATAAGTAATAGATATAATTATATTTATTAATATAGGATTTATTTACTATTAAATCCGATTAGTAATTATTAGTATTTGATTACTATTCTCTTTACTTTAATCGGATATTTTTTTATCTTTATTAGTTTATTCCGGATTATTTTTACTTTTATTAAATAAGAGTTTACTATTAAATATAATCTAAAAATATTTTATATTATTTTCTTTATTAATATAATTTATCTATTTTATTTTTTTTATTATAATTTTTAATATTTGAATATCTATTCTATAATAGTCTATTAGAATTTAAACTTCTTTATTAAAAACTCTTTTATTTATATTATTAATATAATAGAATTAGTTATTATCTTTAATAAAAGTAAAGATAATATTATTAAAAGAAGTATTATTAAAGAGATTCTAAAAGGAGATTTAATTGAAGAATATTTGAATATAATTTATTATAAATCTAAATTTATAATTTACTTTTTTGAAAATTCTAATAGTAATTAGAGTATAATATTAATTATAATAAATTAAAGGATTTGTAATTATTAATAGAATAAATGAATAATAGATAATAGAGATTTAAATTTAATATAGGAATTAATAATTTCAAGTAAATAATTATTATTAGTTTACTTTTATAATATATAAACTATAAAGTGAAATATAGAATTTATAAGAAATATCAAGTCTAGGATTTTAATAAATATAAAGAATATAATAGTGAAATAAAGAAAATAGTATTAGGATTTTCGATAAAAATCCTTAAAAGACCTATTAGTTTTTTCTTCTTTTCTAATAATATAAGTCTAAATATTATAATTTATTATTATTTTTATAATTCTTATTAAATTTATTCTTATAAGTATAATAGATAATATAATCGAGTCTTTAGTCAATTCAAGAGTCTTTAAATCAAGATTATATTATTTATAAGAGTTTAAATTTAATTATTATAAGTATAGTATTTCAGATTTAAAAGATATTATAATAATAAGAAATATTATAAAAGTTAAAGTATAGTATTTAGTGAGATTTAATTATATTAAGAATACTAAATTAAGGAGAAGAGAAGAGAAGAGAAGTTAAGAAGAAAAAAGTATTTTATATTCTCTTAATATTTATTTATATTCTTAGTCTAAAATATTAATATTATAAATATTAATTTCCTTAATCTGAAACTAATATAATTATAATTAAATTAATTATATAACGGGTATTCCGATTATTATAATATCTATTTTATATTCATTTTTCCCATATTCATTTTTTAAAAAATTAAACTATTATAAATAATAATCCAAATTATATATAAACTTTTTTATTAATAATCCATTAATTAGAATTAAATTACTAATTAAACGAAATTCCTATAAAGTACTTAATTAAAATAATATTTTAAGTATTAAATAAATAATAAAAATCGATAAGACTTTTAAATTTAAAACTATTATACTTATATAACTCTTATATATTTATTTTATATTTATTTTTTATATTCATTTTTTAAAAAATTAAATTATTACAAATAATAGTCCAAATCACGTATAAACTTTTTTCCTAATAATCTATTAATTAATCTTAAATTACTAATTAAATAAAATTTATATAAAATACTTAATTAAAACGGAATTCTAAATATTAAATAAATAGTAAAAATTGATAAGACTTTTAAATTTAAGACTATTACACTAATATAACTCTCGTATATCCATTTCGTATTCATTTTTCGTATTCATTTTTTAAAAAATTAAATTATTACAAATAATAGTCTAAATTATATATAATTTTTTTCCCTAATAGTTTATTAATTAATTTCAAATTACTAGTTAAATGGAATTCTTATAATACGATTGATTAAAGCGATATTTTAAGTTTTAAATAAGTAATAAAAATCGTGATTTTAGTATTTCTATTATATATAATAATATTATTATAATTATATTTTAAAATTTTAATATTAGTTTTAATTTTTTTTAAAAATTATAATTTCTTTAATAATAAGACTAAGTACGTGATTTTAATTTTCTGAAATAGGCCTAGTTCAGGTCTATAATTTAAATCAGACGTAAATCACGTGACTTATTAGATACTAGTATATTAAATAAGAACGTGATTTTAAACTCGGGAGATTATTCCCTTGAATTTAAAGGCTCTTATTGACTTAAGGGCCTATACTAGATTTAAATAGGAGATTTATATTATTAATCTTATAAAAACCTTATCTTTTTTTACTAAAACTTTAATATTTCTTATTAATAAAAACTCCTATTTTAATATAAGTGAATTAAACGAAAATCTAACTTTTAAATCTATTATTTAAAGGTATTTAAGAATCTAGTCTAATCGGGAATTCTGTTTTATCGGGATTTTACTTATAATAATATTTAAATTCAAGTATAGTATTCTTGAAATTAGAAATAGAATATTATTAATTATTAGAATTCTATTCTCTTTATTTAATTTTATAATATAATTTATTATAGAATATATAAGAAGATAATATTTTTTTAATTTTCTATTCCAATTTATTATTAATTTCCCTGATTTCTGATTTAGGATTAATTTAATTAGATAGTGAATTATTAAAGTCTTTTTATAATCTATTTATATAAAAAATTAATTAAATTCTATAAAATATTAATAACTTTAAATAATATAAGTATTTTATTATATTTAGAATCTTAAAGGAATTAATTAATAAATAGTCTAGTTTATTTAAAAGTCTATTTATCTTTTATATTTTTTTAATTATATAAACTTTATCTTTTAGACTAAAGTTAAATATTTATTATTTTTTATTAATTTATTTAATTTACTATTCTTATATTTATTTTATATAAATTCTAATATATATTATAATATTATTAATTCTCTTTATTTATTATTATATTTTTTATTTATTAAACTTTTCTCTAAATATCCGGAATTTATTTATAATTAATATTTAATTAAAATCTAAATATAATTTATAATTATAATCAATTATTAAAAGGAATAAACCAGTCGATTTATAGGAATAAGTAATTCTGATAATATTTAATATTAGTAAAAGATTAGTCTAATTATTCTAAAAGTGATTAATAAATAATTTTAAGTAAATATTAATAATCTGATTAATTATTTCTATTTATTTATTAGTTTAAATATATTCTATAATTAATAGTTTTAGTTTTATTCTAATTAATATTAATAGTTTATTTATAAAATCGGAAATAAATTAAAATCTTTAATTATTAATAATAATTAAGAGATAATCCCGGAATCTTTAAATATATTAATAATATAATAATATTATAATCTTAATAATTATATTCTTATTTATAAAAAGACTAATATATTATTTAAATAATTAATTTATTATAATAAAGATATTATTATAATTATTACTAATAGATTTAGAAGAATAGAAGTTTATAAATAAATTATTTTATATATATAAAGAAATAAATAAAAAGTAAAATAGACTAAGAGTTTTATTTTTAGATTTATAAGATTATTAGTATTTATAATAATTTATTATATATTAATTAATATCACTTCTTTAAATTAATTACTAATAATAATATTTCGTGAATATTTTTATTTTTATTTTCTCTAAATATATTATTATTATAATATTATAAATCTATTAAAGTAAATAACTTTTCAAATTATTATAATTATCTAGTATTATTAATTTCTTATTATAGAATAGTAATCTATTAATCAATTCTCAAAAAGAAATATAATTTCGGACTTTAATATATTTTTTATTAAAATCTGAATTTATATAATTTATTTATAATATTTTCTCTATTACTTTCAAGTTTTTAATAGGGTTTTTAATAAGAGTTTTATTTTAATTATTTTATATTTTAATTAATATTAGAATTATTTCGAGAAAAAGAATAATTCTTATCTTTTCGATTTCCTTTATTACTTTTTATATAAATATAAACTTATTCTTATATAATAGAATATTAATAATAGTATTCTCTTTATTAGAATAATAAATAATCTAAAAGTAAAATTATAAGAATATATCTATTTATTAAATTTATTATTTATTTAATAGTCTTTTTATTCTAAAGTATTTAAGTATTTTATAATCTATAATAATTATAAAATATAATAAATTAGTAAATTATATTTATTATTTTTTAAATATTAAAATAATAATAAAGAATTTCTTATTATAAATCTTATAATAAGTCTCTATTCTTTAAAGGACTTTTAAATAAAAGATAATAGAATATTATTTATTATTTTAAAAGTATTTCTGGAAAATTATATTTATAATAACTAGATTCGAATAATTAATTTCGATTCTAATTTCCCGATTATATTAAAAATAAAGAAATATAAGAATTAATATAAATATAATTTTTAATTAATAGAAAGTATTTAACTATTTTTTATTTAATTTTAACTTTAATAGTTTATTCTTTTCTATTAGATAATTAAGGGATTTGAAAATATATTTATATATTTGAATAAACTTTTAATAGAAATTATAGAATTCTAGAAATAATTAAATTTCTTTTTTTATTAAAAGTACTTTCCAGTTTCGGATAATAATAATTTTAATAAAGTTTATTTATATATTATAATCTAATATTATAAAATCTAGAAATATTATTTTAATAATCTTAAACTTATATTTATAAATATTAATTTATAATTCTATTTTCTGGAACTTTTATAAAACTATTTTAATATATTATTAATATTCCTTTTTATTTTTTAAAAAAATAAATATATTATTAATATATATTAAATAGAAATTATTTAAATAATCTATAAAAATAATATTAATATATTTTTAGAATATTATTAAATTATTATATAATTCGAAAAGGAGAATAATTGATTTAAAAGAATTATATTTTATTTAGAATATTACTTATATTATAGATTTAGATTCTATTCGAATATAATTAAAAATATATCTTATATTAAATTTTATAAATATTAATTAATTAATTAATTAATTAAAGATTTTAATAATTAAAAATAAAGAATATTAGTTCTTCTTTATTAAGATATTAAATTAATAATAATTAATATAAAAATATAAACTTTTCTTTTTCTTTTTTATAAATAGAACTAATAATAAATATAAGGAATTTAATAATTTAATAAAATTCTTTTTTAAATTCTTTATTAAATATTCTTTTATTTTTTCGAATTCCAGAATATTTATTTTATATAAATAAACTATTATTATAAAGAGTTCCGGTTTATTAAATCTTAATTTATAATTAAATAATTGGGATTAGAAAAGTATATTCGTAATTCTTTTCAAGAAAATATTAATTAATTTATATAATTAAGAGAATAGAATAATTTTTAATTTCTTGATTTTAATAATATCCGAAATTATAATATTATTAAAAGTATTTTATTTCTTTTTATTAAATTAATATATTACTTTCTTGATTAGAATATAATATTCTATAAATTAGATCTTTTTTAATTATTTGAATATAGTTATTTATTAAAAAAGAGACTTATATTTAACTTTTTCTAAAATATAATCGATTTTATTAATAATTATAAACCTATTATAATTATTAATTTCTTTTATATTTATTTAAAATATAATAGTTTTAATTAAATAAATAGAATTATTATATTAATTATTAATATTAAAGATATTAAAATTTAGTTTTTTCTTTTATTATTAATATTTAATCTTTTATATTTAAAGATTATTAAATAATAATCTAAATTATCTTTTCTTGATTTTTTATTAAAGATTTATATTTATATTTTTAAAGATTTAAATAAATATATTTATTAATTTATCTTTTTATTAATAATTCTCTTTAAAGAATTAATTTTATTAATTCGAAGTCTATTAATTCGATTTATAATTTTCTAATTAATAAAAGTAATTCTATTAATAGTCTAATAGAATATTATATTTTATAAATTATTTTCTATTAAATATAAGATTATAAAAGTTAAGTTTAATAATAAAAAGATATTATCGGAATTATTTATATTTATTAAATTCCAGATTTAATTTAATAATCTATTAAATTCTTATAAGGGAATTAGTTTTTTGAATTTATATATTAATATATATAATATATTTATTAATAGATAAATAAGATTTTAATTAATTAAAATATAAGTATTTATTCTAGTATTTATTAGAATATTAAAAGTCCTGGTTTTATTTCTTTAATTTATTTTATAATTAATAAAAAATTATTTTCTATTAATAAATTAAATTAGATTAATAGATTTTTAATAAAGATATTATTCTAGACTAGTCACTTCTAGTTCTAGAACTAGACTTTTCCCAAATTATTATTAGAGATTTTATTATTTAATAAATATTAATATATATTTCTATTATTTGAGTCTTATTTATTATTTCTAAAATCGGATTGGTTTTCTTTAATAAATATAAATTTATTTAAATCCGAATAGTTTTTCTTTTAATATTTTATTTTATTATATTAAAAGTATTTATAAAATGAATAGTAATAAATAATAAATTAATAGAATCAGTGAGTTATAAGACTAGTGAATTCAATATAGAATTAATCTCTGAATCCTCTAAGAGATTCAGGTGAGTATTTATTATATATATATAAATAATTATATATCTATCCCGCACTTATTTAATAAAGTATATAATAGTAATATAATTGATTTATAATTAATCGGAAGAGTGAAGGTATATAGGCACTTATAAGTACTTTATTAATAGTATATAATCCAAGTTATATATAGACCTATTATATAATTTCCCATATAATAACTAGTATATATTATAATTATTTCCTCTTTTAATAATCTTATTTTCAAGATCTCTTATATTTATTTTAGTAAACTATTTTCATTACTTGGAATAAGTTTTCAATTAATATTAAGGGAATATACAGATTATAATAATAATTAATATACGGATTATATTTATATTTTTATAAAATTATTATTAATACTAATTCGCTAATAGGAAAGTAATTAGTAGTAAACGAGATAGTAATTATAATATCACGTGTATTACCTATATATAATATACTCCTATTAGTCCGATTGAGAACTATATTCCTTTATATTAAAGTATTATTCTATACTTTAATATTTTTTCTTATTTAATATATTAGATATTCTGAATAATTTCAAAAATAGAAAAATTTATATATAAATAATATATAAATATTCCAAATACTCTAAAGGAAATAAATCTGCCTTTTAGAAGTTCTTAAAAATTAGTATTATTATAGTATATTATATCCAGAATAGAACTAATATAGATTTGTGAGTAATTAATCCAAATATTTCACTAATACTATTTAAGAATTAAATTATTCTTTATAAAATAATCTTTTTTCTTCAGATTAATAATATAATATTCTATATATTTATATATTCCAGTTCCTTCTTCTATTCCTTTTTAAGACTTTTTTCAATTAGATTTTTAATTTAATTTCTAAATTTCTAAAATATTATAATTTTATTAAATTAATTAAAAGTAATATAATAATCTTTTAGATACCTTTTCAAAGATTAGTTAGTATCTCAAATACTTTAAATATTTAATTATTAATCCAGATATATAATATATTTAAATACCTGGTTTAAAGAATTATAAATACTATTCTAGTAATAGAAGAAAATATATTCTAGTAAATTCTTTTAAGATTTCTATTTAAATTTCTTAAATTTCTTTGAATTTCTAAAAATCTTCAAAAATTAATATAGAAATATTAGATTCTTTATATTCTTTTAGAAATTTACCGAGTTTGAGAAAATATAATTAAAATCTGGAAAATATATTTTAATATCTATTCTAGTATATATAAAATTAATATATATAATTCCCGAGATTAAACTTTCAAGAAATAGAAAGATAAATATAAGATTATTAATTCTTTCTATTATATAAAGACTTTTAATAAAAATAATCCAGACTTATAAGAAAATATTCTATTAATAAGTTTTTATTATTCTCTTAAATACTTGATTAATATATAATAGGAATTCTGTAATATATATAATATAAATATTATATTAATTACTAGTATTTCCGAGAAGTTTAAGAAAATATTAATTATAAATATCTCGGATTCGGAAAATATAATATTTATAATAATTAAAGAATTGATTATAGAAATTCGGACTTATTATAAAATTTTTATAATTATTATAAGTTCATTTTTACTTTCTTTAAACTTTATCTTATTAATACTTTTTATAGAATTATATTATTCCTGAATTGGAAAAGTATATTCTAAAGAAGATTATTTAATATTTTATAAGTATTTGAGATTATTTAATATTTAGAGTTTAGTATTTTTCTTTAATAGGAAATAATATTATTAGATTAGAAATTATTTTTTATTTAAGATATTTATAATTAGATTATTTATAATAAATCTCTTCTATTCTTCTTTATAATCTTTCTTTTAAAATATAAATATAATTATTTTATAAATTTTAATAAAATCCTGAAAATCCTTATAGAAAAAAAAAACTTAAAGAAAGAGTATTTTAATTACTATTCAGGACCTTTCTTAGTCTATCTGGTCCTTTCTTTATTTATAGAGACTAATCTCTTTATCTTAGTGAATTAGAACTTTTTAGTATTTTAAAAGGACTTTATAAAGTCCCTATTAGTTCTAAATTATAATTTTTATTATATAATTTTAGAAAATCCTTAATATTTTCAAGATTAGAAAAAACGAAGAGTTATATATTATAATTATTCAATTAGGATCTTTATTTAATCAAATACTAGTATTCCTTATATCTATTATCTTATTTATAATTAATAATAATTTTAATTTCCTATTCTTATTCTTTATTATTATTTATAAATTCCGGAAACTCTCTAATAGAATATAAATCAAGATCCTATTTCTTTTTTATTATATATTCTTTAAGGAGAGAAATATAGAAAGTTAAATATAATCTATTATATAAATTTAGGAATTCTAATTTATATATAGATTTACTAATATATTCAAGGATCTTGAATAGACTTATAAATTTAAATATAAGTTTTCCCGGTTTTAATTTGAGATTTTTAATTAATAATATAATCTAGATTCTTTTAAAATAGTATTTTATTAACTGATATCTATTATAATAAATCTCTTAATTATTTTATATATAATTCCAGAATTCTTAAAACTTTTTCCGCTCTTTAAAAAGAATCTCTAATCTCTTATATATAATTAATACTTTTCCTTTAATCCTATCTTTAGAATTCTATAAAAGTTTTGAATAGTAATTATAATATACTTTAAATAATATATTCTATAAAATCTAATATTTTGAATTATTATATATAAATTTTATAAAAGATAATTTCTTAAACTAATTATTTTTTCAGAGATTATAATAACTTTTCAGATAATATTCAAGAGTCTGATTTTATTTTTTTATTTATCTATTCGTTTATAAATAGAATATTATATTTAAGTATTATTTATATATTAGATAATAATAGAAAGTAAATCAAAAATAGTTTATAAATACTATTCTCTGATTAGAGATAATTCTATTAGATATATTAAATAGTAAGAATATATTTTCTTATATAAGTTTAATAAATTCTAGAGAATTAATTATTTTATTATAAATAATATATTTAATTATTTTCGAGTACTAGTTAATAATAATAAGAATTATATTAAAATCAGGACCTTCTATTAGATTTTTATATAATAATAGACCTATAATAAAATCTATAAAGATTTTACTCTAGGGCCTTTTAGATTATAATAAATTATTTAATAAACTATATAATATATATTATTTGACTTTGATTTTCTAATAGATATTATATTCTTTATAGTATATATAAATATTAGTTTTTATATTTTTTCAATATTAGAATCTTTTAAAGAATTCGAGTATCTTCTCGATTTTATAATATTCTATTAAAGGATTATTATAATAAAATTTTATAATTTCTTTATATAATACTAGATCCTCTAGTATAATAACTCTTAATTCGTATTTAAATAAACTCGAATTATTTATTATCCAGATTTCCTTTCTATTAGTATTTCTTTTACTAAGTCTCTTTTTTATAATATTTTAATATCGGGAATTATTCCTTTAAATTATTTAAATAATATCTAATAATAGTTTAAATAAAGGAACTAGTATTATAGTCCTTTTAGTAATTATATATATCTATATTTATAGAATTAGATATTTATAATTATTTAATTTAAAGACTTAAGGAAATAAGTCTTTAATATCTTTAAGTAATAAGATTAAGAATATTCTTTTTATACTAGTATTTAAAGTAGTATTTTTAAAATATATTCTATTATTTTAATTCTCTTATAAGTAATTTAAATAAAGATCTCTCTATTCTTTATATAATAAATAATTCCCTCGAGTTATAATAGAGATAATAAACTTTATAAACTCATTTTCGAGAGGTAACTTTTTAATAATTTATATAATTATCTGAATTATAATAGTAAAAGTTCCTTTAAGTTTATTCTAAAAGATTAAGAATTAAATTATATTAGTAAGACTATTAATATAATCGAGATATTTATTAGATCTATTTATAGGATTTGAAATACTTTTATAATATATAATCTCAAAATTATATATTATAAGATATATTATTTAATATATTTAATAATTCTTTAAATATTTTATTTCTATAAAGTACTAGAGATTTTTATAATTAATAATAATCTCGATTATATATCTAATATTTTTAAAGTAATAATACTAATATTTAAAGACTTTTATAATTATAAGAAGTTCCTTATTATAGATATTATAATTATATTTAATTCCAATAAACTTTCGGAACTAAAATATCACTGAGTGTTAATATTATTTAATACTATTACTAGTCTTATATTATTATAAAATAGTCCTTGTAATTATAAATTTTAATATATTAATTTCTATTCTAATCTTCTTAAAGAGATTAAAATAAACTAGAATAAGTATTAAAGTAAATATATTCTTTAAGAGTTAAAAATTCTTTTATATTACTTTTATTTATTAAAACGGGCCGGTTTTATAATCTTATTCTATTTCCTTTAAAAGATTTATAAATCCAAGAATTATATATAAATACTAATAAATGAATTTATAATAAAAGTTTATAAATCTAAGAAAAACTTGAATATTATAGAATAATTCTGATTTGGACTATTTAATAATATTATAGATTTATTTAGAGTCTATTCAAATATCTTTTATATTAATAAAGAATCCGAGAAACTCGATCTCTTTAATATTAAACTTATATTTATTTAGTTTATAAAATAGATTATTTTTATATAATCTAATAAATATTTAATAAATATAATTATAGTATTCATTTTTATTTCGTGAATATATAAGAATATTATTTAAATATACTATTATAAAATAGTTTAATAGATTAATTAGAATTATATTAATATATATTTAAAATATTACTAATATATTTACTAATCCAAAAAGTATTATAAAGTATTTAAAATATTTATAATAGGTCTAGAATATTATCTTTTACTTATAACTATTATATATATATATATAATAATAAGTATTCTTAAAATTAAGTTTAGTGAAAATTTTAACTTTTACTAATCTGTTAAGGGTCTTATTAATAAGGGAAAGAGAGTGTTAATTCTTTATTATAATTTTATTAAATTTATAATAATTAATATAAAGTCAAAGGCTTTTATTCTTTTTCGGAATAAAGAGAATAGGGACTTTAATAGGACTTATATTAGATCTAATCTAATACTTGTAAATTATATTCTATAAGTATAAATATAATACTTCTAGTTAGATTTCTAATAAATTATATAAGAGATTATAAAGAATTAGTCTATTTATATTAATTAAATATTTAATATCTTTCAAATTAGGGAATTCTAATACTTTATTAGAATTAAAATAATCCGATATATTATAATTAGACTCTTAAAGATATAATAGTATTTCCGAGACTCTTTAATAGAAAATATTAATCTAATATATAATTATATTAAGACTATTATAATCAGAATTATATAATAATATAAATATTTAAAAATTATTATAAAGGTATAATTTCCAATTTCTCGAATAATTATATTTACTTTTTATTATAAATAATATTTAAAACTCGATGTCTAATAGACTATTAAGTTCTTTATTAAATTCTTTCGGAATAAGGATTTTAATATTATTAGATTATACTAGAGTATAGGCCTATCTTTTCTTAATATAATTAATATATTATATAATAGTTTTCTTATAAAATTCTATACTAAAAATAAGATAATAAATATTAATATTCTTATAATTATAGAATTGGAATTTAAATAAATATATTTTATTATAATTATCTATAATAAAAACCTCAAGATTATAAATTTAATAAACTTTAAATTTATTATTATAAAAGATTATAAATTCTTAATTATATTTAATTAAGAGTATAAACTCCTTATTCTAAATCTATTTATTATTAAAAAAATTATAATCTATTCTTGTATTTCTCAATCTGATAAATACTTTAAAGGTATTTATTTTAGGTTAAGTCAATCGAGTATAGATTATTATATAAATAGATATATCTTTTTTATCAGGATTATAATTATTAATATTTAAGACTTGACCTTTTCTTTTCCCGAGTCCTTTATAGGATTTAAATATAATTACTCTTCTTGAATAATCTAATTTACTTATTATTAAAGATTCCGGAAATTCTCCTAAACCTTTACTTTTTCAGGATTTTACTTTATCTATTTATTATATTTGAAATATCTTTTACTATTTATATAATATCCTTTCTAATTACAAATATAGTAAATTATATTAATAAAAGAATTAAATCTGGAAAAGGATCTAGAAAGTCCAAAATTATTACCGGATATATTATTATAATATAATCTAGACTTTTCCTTTTTCTTTTAATATTTCTAGGAATTTAAATTCCTAGTTCTAGAATCTTTTAAAATAGAACTGCTTTTATTCGAATCCCTTATCTTTTTTTTTTTTATCTGTGAATAAATAAGGTTTTTAGTCTATTAGACTTATTTAATCTAATATCTTATAGATTTTATTTCTTTTCTATAAAGTATAAAAATAAATTACTTTTTAATCTTTTTATCTATTAAGATAATATTAAGGATTCTTATTCAATTCCTTTCAGAATATAATTCTTAATCTATTTTAAGAGAAGTTATTCGAGTATATAACTCGAAGACTGATTCTTTATTTAACTATTAGAATTCTCGAAGGCCCTGAAATGCTTCTTATTAATATATTTGAGATATAGTGATTATATTAATTAAAAAGATCTTAAAACTTTCCTAATAAATCCTATAAAGAGAAGGACTTTACTTTTATATAATCTTTTAGGTATTATAAGTATTATCCTATAATATATTTATTATAGTATTTACTCGAGTTAAATACCTGTTATAAGTCTATAACTGGGTCTTGAAGATCTATTCTCAAGAGGAAATAAAGGTTTTCCATTTATTCAAATTCTTTTTATAATATATATTAGAAACCCGGACTTTATAGGACTTTTTCCTATTAAGTTCCATTTTGAGTTTATTATATTATAGTTCTAGAATAATAGTATTATTAAAATTATTAATATTCATTAGACTAGGTATAAAAGAGCTTTCCTATTCCAGTCTAATATCCTCCGAATTCAAGGGTCGAGAAGAGACAGGAGTCAGATTAATAAATAAATTATTAATAGAAATAACTAATTTCAAGTCTTTTTATAGAATATTCTTTTCTTATTAAAGATTCAAGATATAATAATTAATTATATTAACTTCTTGTCTTTTTTCTTATAAATAATTAATATTAGAAATCAAGAGTATTTTAATATCTTTTATTATTATAATTTGAATATCGAGAATAAACTTATTATTATTATTAATAGGATTATTATTATTACTATTATAATTATTAATAGGGGTTTGGGATTCCCTATTATTAAGAATAAGGTTTAATAATCCTTTATTATTTCTATTAATAATTTAATTAATTCTATTAGTTTAATCAGGTATCGGAATAGTACTTTTGGAATAATGATTTAGTATTATTATTTATTGAATTACTTCTTATTAAAGAGTAAAAAGATTAACTTATAAGATAGATAATAATAGATAATAAGTTAATAGAATTAGTGAATTGTGAGACTAGTGAATTTAATATAGAACTAATCTTTGAATTCCCTAAAAGGTTCAAGTGAATATCTATTATATATATATAAGTGATTATATATTTACTCTATATTTATTTAATAAGGTATATAATAGTAATATAATTGATTTATAATTAATTGGAGGAGTGAAGGTATATAGGCACCTGTAAACACTTTATTAATAGTGTATAATCCAAGTCATATATAGACCTGTCGTGTGATTTCCCACGTGACAATCAATATATATTATAGTATTATAGATTATTTGATTTTTCAGTCTTATTCTTGTTTTCTCAATAGGATAGTTTTCTTAATTAAGAGAATATTAAGTGTATAATAACGGGAATATTATAGGATTTATTTATATATTATAGATTAGAGATTATATATTAGTGAATAGTTTCAGTTTATTAATTCTCTCGGTTTTATTAGTTTTTAATAAAAAGAAATCTATTTTTCTATTTTATATATTATTTAATTAAGTTTTTAATTAAATTAAACTTTTTATCTTTTAGACTTTTTAATAATTTAATATTTATTCTATCTAATAGATTATTATATTAGTCCTTTAGTAATTTATTTAATTTAATTATAAAATAAATAAAGTCTATTCAAAAAATGAAAAAAGACTTATTCCTTTATTTAAACTTTTAATAATCCTTTTTAATTTATTATTTAATTATTTCCTTATTCTTATTATAAGTCTAATAGAGAATTTTAAAGATCTATTTAATTTTTATAATTAGAATAATTAAATCGAATTATAGTTTATTATAGATAAAGTCTTTAGAGTCTCTAATTATTAGTCGAGTTATATAAGTGACCTTGAGAGTATTATTATTAAACTCAAAAGAGTTTTATATTAATTTATTTTATATATTAAAGGTCCAGTTTTTAATAAAATAATTATTCTTTCTTATAAAGGAAACGGGATTCTTAATTCTAATAGACTATTAATAATCGAGTAAATTCTCGATTATATAAATAGAAGGGACTATAAAGACTTCCTTTTAATTATTCCATAAAGTTTCTGGAGATTTGTCTCGATTTCTGTATAAATCTATTTATTTTTTCTTTTATTTTATTATTTCCATTTGAGTTAATTATTTCTTTTTTTAGAAATGAATAATAAGAATTTTATATTTATTATTCCGATTAATAAATATATAAACCTGATTAATAAGATATTTAATATAATTATAGTATAATCGAGTTTTCGGTCGATTTAAGTATTTTTAAATCAAGGTTTATTTTTTTTTATAAAAGTTTAAATTTAAAAAAAAGTAAAAAATTAAAGAATTCGAGTATATTTTAAAAATAAAATAAAATATTAAAATTTGGTTTAATTCAAATTGAAGACACATTAATTTAATAAATTTATATACGCAAGGTCACGTGAGGTTTAATAATAAGTTTTAATAATTTGAGTTTTTAATTTCTTTTTAAAAAAAAATTATATTTTTAAAATAAATAATTATTATTTATATTAAATATTAAAATTAAAATATATAATTAGCTTTGCGGTTTGAGGATTAAAAGCTTATATTAATAGTCACGTGATTGCTTATTAGTTTACTAATTAAAAGGAATTTTTAATTTTTAATTTTTTTAAAAGATTTTTTAAAAGATTTAATATATTTAAAATATTTTTATTAAATTTTAAAATAAAAATAAAAATTTTATTAATTAAAAAATAAATTTATAAAAGATATAATATTATAATAATATATAATTTAAAAATATAATTTTATAAAATAAATAAAATATTTTATATTTAATTTATAATAAAAATTAATATAAAAAAGTTATTTAATTTATTATATATTAAATTAAATTAAAATTATTTTTATAAAAAAAGTCAAATATATTTTATTAATAAATTAAAAGATTATTATATTAAATAATAAAGTTTTTTTTAAAAAAAAAAATATTATATATTAAAAAGTAATAAAAATTATATAATTATTAATAAATTTTAATATATTTAATAATATTTAAAATTAATAAAAAGATTTTTATTAAACTTTTTTAAATATAAAAAATATTTATTAAAAAAATATTTAATTTAATATATATTTTATTATAAAAATCTTTTATTTAAATAATTTTTTTAATTTAAAAGAATATTTTAAATATTAAATAAATAATAAAAATTATAAAAACTTTTAAATTTAAAACTATTATATTATAATAGAGTATATTAAAAATAAATAATTTTAGTAATTTATAGAGTGTAATTATACGTGATCACGTACTAGCGTCACGTGAGTGTAACGAGCGAGTATATAAAATCGCGTCTTTACTAGTTTTATACTTTTCTCTTTAGATAATTTATTTATATTTTATCTTTTTTTATTTTAATAATTATATTATAATAAATTATTTTATTATAATATTTATATAATTCTTATATATTATTTTATATTTATTTTTATTATTTATTTTAATAATAAAAAATTATTATAAATAATAATTTAAATTATATATAATTTTTTTTAATAATCTATTATTTAGATTTAAATTATTAATTAAATAAAATCCATATAAAATATTTAATTAATATAATATTCTAAATATTAAATAAATAATAAAAATTATAAAAACTCTTAAATTTAAAACTATTATATTTATATAATTCTTGTATATTATTTTATATTTATTTTATAATAATAAGAAATATTATAAAGATTAAAATATAATATTTAATAATTTAATTATATTAAGAATATTAAATTAAAGAGAAGAGAAAAGAAATTAAAAAAAGAGAAATATTTTATATTCTTTTAATATTTACTTATATTCTTAATCTAAAATATTAATATTATAAATATTAATTTTCAGATATTAATTTCTTTAATCTAAAATTAATATAATTATAATTAAATTAATTATATAATAGATATTTCGATTATTATATATTTTATATTTATTTTTTATATTTATTTATTTTAAAAAATAAATTATTATAAATAATAATCCGAATTATTAATTAAATAAAATCCCTATAAAGTATTTAATTAAAATAATATTTTAAGTTTAAAATAAATAATAGAAATTATAAAGAATTTTAAATTTAAAACTATTATATTTATATAATTCTTATATATCTATTTTATATTTATTTTTTATATTCATTTTTTAAAAAATTTAATTATTATAAATAATAATCTAAATTATATATAAATTTTTTTCTTAATAATTTATTAACTAGATCTAAACTATTAATTAAATAAAATTCCTATAAAACACTTAATTAAAATAATATTTTAAATATTAAATAAATAATAGAAATCGCGAAAACTTTTAAATTTAAAATTATTATACTTATATAATTCTTATATATTTATTTTATATTTATTTTCTATATTTATTTTTTAAAAAAATTAAATTATTATAAATAATAATCTAAATTATATATAAACTTTTTTTCTAATAATTTATTTACTAGACTTAAATTATTAATTAAATAAAATCTATATAAAATATTTAATTAATATAATATTTTAAATATTAAATAAATAATATAAATTATAAAGACTTTTAAATTTAAAACTATTATATTTATATAATTCTCGTATATTTATTTTATATTTATTTTTAATATTCATTTTTTAAAAAAATAAATTATTATAAATAATAATTCGAATTATATATAAACTTTTTTTTTAATAATTTATTAATTAGACTTAAATTACTAATTAAATAAAATTCATATAAAGTATTTAATTAAAATAATATTTTATATATTAAATAAATAATAAAAATTATAAAGACTTTTAAATTTAAGACTATTATATTTATATAACTTTTATATATTTATTTTATATTTATTTTTTATATTTATTTTTTAAAAAATTAAATTATTATAAATAATAATCTAAATTATATATAATTTTTTTTTAATAATTTATTAATTAGTTTCAAATTACTAATTAAATAGAATTCTTATAATACTATTTATTAAAGTAATATTTTAAGTTTTAAATAAGTGATAGAAATCGTGATTTTAATATTTTTATTTTATATAATAATATTATTATAATTATATTTCAAAATTTTAATATTAAATTTAAATTTTTAAAAAATTATAACTTTCTTAATAATAAGACTAAGCACGTGATTTTATTTTTTCTAAATAGGCCTATTTCAGGTCTATAATTTAAATTAGACCAATATCACGTGACTTATTAAATGCTAGTGTATTAAATAAGAATATAATTTTAAATTTGAGAGATTATCTCTTTAGATTTAAGGACTCTTATTGGCTTAAAGGCTTATACTAGGCCCAAATAGGAGATTCATATTACTAATCTTATAGAAATCTTATCTTTTTTTATTAAGACTTTAGTGTCCTTTATTAGTAAAAATCCCTATTCTAGAAAGAGTATACTTAACGAAAATCTAATCTTTAAATCTATTATTTAAAGACAAAAGGTATAGAAACTCTAATCGGATTCTATTCACTTATTAATAATTCCTATAAAGTAATTAACTAATATCTAATAAGCCCTTATCTTTTAATTCTATTTTATTATTTTCAAATATTCTTTTATAATCTTATCTTCCAAATTAATAAGTAATATCTTATTATTATCTCCTAAAATAGTAATCAAATAGTTCTTCTAGTATTGGGAATTCGTAATATCGAATTCCTTTTTCTTAATCTCATTTTATTATTATCTCTTACTCTTGGAATTAAAGTAAATAGACTAAAAAGTATCTTTCTAGAAAATATTACTCGGTCCGGTCTTATTAATATCCGGTTTATAATAGATATTTACTATAATAGAATATTAGACTAGATTCTAATCTGAGAATAATAAACTAAAACTAGTAATTATCCTTTCTTATTTAAAATTAATAGACTAAAACCGATTATTAAATCCTTCTTTATTTGAAATTAATAAATTAAAACCGATTATTAAATTCTTTATTATTTTGAATTAATAAAGAGAAGTCGATTATTATTTTACTTTAAGGGAATATTATTTATTTTAATTAAGAATTAAATTCTAAAATTAACTAGATTATAAAGAATAGAAATATTATTTATTTTAATTAAGAATTAAATTCCGAAATTAATTAGATTATAAAGAATATTAATTATTTCTTATTTTGAATTAATAAAGGATTAACTATTATTCTATTTTATTTTAAATTAATAAACTTGAATCGATTATTAATAATTAGTAAAACTGAATCCAATTAACTAGTCTTTCTAGAGGTTTATAATTCGAGAAGATTTCGAATATCAGGAATAGTATTCTATTATTATTCCTTAAAAATAATCTGGATCCTTTATTAAAGAGTATCTTAATTATCTCTATAAACTAATATAAATAAATTTAGTATTATATAATAATAGAATTATTATAAAGGTTAAAGTATAATATTTAATTAAATCCAAATATAATTAAAAATACTAAATTAAAGAAATTAAAGAATAAGGGAAATCTTGACCTTTAAATATAATCTATTTATTTAATATATTTGAGATTATAATATTTAATATTATAATATATATAAAGTATAATAAATATTATAATAATATTAATTATTATAATATTTAATTATATAAGAGTTTTTATAATTTTATTAATATTTTATTATATCACGATTATATACTCTCTTAGTTTAATCAATAGTATTATTATTCCCGATTGGGACTAGCTCCTAAATTTCGGCTCGCTTGGTCACGTGAGCGCGGCACGCAATCTTATATTTAATCTTTAAACTCTTTAAACTTAAAATCCTTTTCTTTCTTTAATTTAATATTATTAAATAAAAATCTTTTCACTATACCTTCCAGGCCTGAAATGCCGTACTCGTGATATATTATATAATTAATAAAATTAATTAAAATTATATATAAAATTATATTTTAAAATCCTTAAATATTTATTTATTAATTATAAAATAAATATATAAATAAAATACAAGTCCTTTAAGTAAATTGTAATCTTATACTTTTCAATTAATTTAAGTTATAATACTCTTATTCTAGACTTGTAGTTCCTTAATTATAAATAAGTAATAAGTCAAGAATCTTTTTAGACGCGATTTTTTTGTCGCTCGGTTAAAAGTCGGGTTTTGATACCTGTTTCGCTTACGGCTGTCTCATTTCTTATCCCAGGCGAAATAAGAATGCCATTTCCTCATTTTCTCCCCCTGCGAACAAGTACGACTTAAGCCGCCTATTTCCTTGACCAACATAGGAACCTCGCTCACCCTCCTACACCTCCACTTCCTACCCGGTGATCAACGAGAACCAACTACTTCGCTCCTAAAACTCACGCCCACGCTCACGCAACGATGCCAGAAAAGGTCCACACCAAATTTGAAGATCTTCCGGAGCCGCAGTCCCAGCAGCAAAATGATTCATGGCCAAAGCTGAAGACTGCAGTTATCGATCCTCAGGATTCCAATCCCATTGGTTCTGTAAAGATCAATGGGGTCAAGCGGCTGAGAGATGGTAGTCCGAAATCCAGCCGGGTTCCGGAGCCGACGGAGCACGAGAATTTGAAGCATCCATCAGCAAAATCCGACACGACGTCAAGAGAGACTGGTGCGCATTCCCAGAGGCCATCAAAACCGACCTCTGTTAACAGGGCTATCGGAAGCGGTCGTGAAGCAAGCAGATTATATGCAACCAGAACTCCGCTTAAAGGCATCCGTGAACCATATATGCTTACCAGCAACAGCAACGGCAACGGCAACGGCATACAGGAGCGATCGAATCTCCAACATCTCCGAAAATTAGCTGCTCAACTTGAGAAAGTCCGCAGAGACCTCCCAATTTGGTCAAAAATATCAGATATTCGATGGGCACTACGACATAACGATGTGCTTCTTCTCAACGGAGAGACGGGCTCAGGAAAAAGTACTCAGGTACCACAATTCTTGTGTACAGAGCCCTGGTGTAAAAAGCAAATAGCAAAAATAATAAACCAGGACGGCAAAGAGGAGGACGTAGCTGTTGGAGGAATGGTCGTCATCACACAGCCTCGTCGAGTTGCTGCGATAACCCTGGCTCATCGTGTTGCTCGTGAGATGGGCTCTCCATTAGTTAAGGGGGTCCAGGGGGCAGTTGGATACTCTGTTCGATTTGAAACGCTTGTTCCTATTGGTGCGAAGATAAAGTTTGTTACGGAAGGCATGTTACTTCAAGAGATGCTCCACGACCCAAATTTGAGGAAGTACAGCGCAGTCATTGTTGACGAAATTCACGAGAGAAGTGTGGATGTGGATCTCCTTACAGGATTTCTTAGACACATCATACACGGGGACAAGAAGGGCCGCGGTGGAGTACCGCTGAAGCTCGTCGTGATGAGTGCAACACTAGATCTAGGAGGTATCGAAGCCTTTTTCGCCAATCCAAGTCTGCGACCGAAATACAAGCCAGGTAACAATCATGGCAAAGTCCTTGCAGCCCATTTACTGGAATATGAAGTTGATGGTGCATTAGAGTCGGATCAGTCACTGCGCTCATCGGATGAATCTTTTTCTTCTTGGGAGGGATTCAGCGATTTGGAGGAGAAAAGCAACGACAGTGTTTCGCCGACTGCCAAGCTCGAGAATACGTCAAGTGGCCCAGTGCCCGGTGTCGACCCCAAGCAAGTTCGTGGAGACTCGCTTGGGTTTGAGACTCACCCGGGAGTTTCTGAAAACGGAGTTGCTGTCGAGTATGTACAGGGCAGGCAGCATGAGGTTGAAGTCTTCTACGAGCTCGATCCTGTTCCAGACTACCTCCACAATGTGCTGCAGACCATTCTTCGGCTGCATGTTAAGGAGCCTCTACCCGGAGATATTTTAGCCTTTCTCACGGGCCAGGAAGAGATCGAGACGCTGCAAACCCAATTGGAAGGTTACGCAGGGAATCTTGTCAAGACTCTGCCAAAAATGAAAATCATGCCGCTCCATGGCTCACTACCAGCTCAAGTCCAGCAGGAAGTTTTCGATAAAGTCAAAGAACACTTCACACGGAAAATTGTGCTCGCTACAAACATAGCCGAAACATCGGTGACTGTTTCTGGAGTGCGGTTTGTTGTGGACTGTGGCAAGGCCAAAGTCAAGCAGTATAGGCCAAGATTGGGCATGGAATCTCTTTTAGCAAAACCTATTTCAAGGGTATCCGCCATCCAACGCGCAGGTCGCGCAGGCAGAGAAGCGAAGGGCAAATGCTTTAGAGTTTACACCGAGCAAGACTATCTACATCTTGAACAAGACGATCTTCCGGAGATACTTCGCAGCGATGTGATCGAAGCTGTGCTCAAGATGAAGGCACGTGGAGTGAGCGATGTTCTAACATTCCCTCTGATGGATTCGCCCAACCTACTATCCATGGAGAAGGCTCTCCTCCAGCTTCACATGATGGGTGCGCTCGACGACAGCGGGGAACTTACAGATGCCGGATCCAAGATGGCTAGCTTTCCCCTCCCAGCTGCATACAGCCGTGTGCTTATTGCGGCTGCCGAACCCGAAGTCAATGTCCTCCTCGAGGTCATAGACATTATCTCCTGCCTGACTACAGACTCGGAGATATTTTTGCAACCTAAATCCGAGGAGGAGCGAGACGGAATGGAATCAAATCGCAATGATATTTTGGATCGACGTGGCGATGTCATCACTCTCCTTAATACCATGCAAAAATATGCCGCGGAGAATGCTGATCGAACTGGCTGGTGCCGCCGCCGCTTGATATCGATTCGTGCTCTGAAAATGGCACTTGCGATTCGGAAGCAGCTCCGGCAACTTTGTTTTCAACAGAAGCTCTTGAAGGAGCTGCCGCCGCCAGACCCTCTCCCTGTCGAGTCAATCTCACCTGGACGTGCAGAGTGCATCCTCAAATCATTCTTAAAGGCATTTGGTACCAGGACAGCATTGTTGGCACCAGATGGGACTTATATTACGACTGTTGGGAGGAATAACATTTCGATCCACCCATCGAGCGTTCTGTACGGACAAAGGATTGAGGCCATTATGTTTCTTGAACATGTTTTTACAGCTAAGAGCTATGGAAAGAAAGTTAGTGTAGTTCAAGCAAACTGGGTTACTATAGCTTTAATAGTCTAAGAATTAAATTTATTTTAATTTAATCTTTAAAATTAAATACAAAATATTAAAAGTCTTAATTATTAACTAGAGGCGAGTACGAGTTCTAGATATGTTAATATAATGGGAATATTACAAGCCATATTACAAGTTATATTACAAGGAGCAAGGCTTGTAAATTATTACTTTAAAGTATTAAAGGGCATTTTGTTCCTAGGCGTTTGTTCTTGGATCCTCGTTCTTGAATATTATACTTATTACTTATAAAGCGTTTTGTTCCTAGGTCCACATTCCTGGATCCTTATTCTTAATATTCTTGTTTTTAATAATTATTATAATCGTTAGCCGTTATACGGCCTCCGATTATATCGCCTCCCGTGGCGTGTTTGCGAGTTATAACTAGGTATTTTAAGAGTGTTTTATAGAAGGGTTTATATAAGAGATTAAGGATATACTTTTAAATAATAAACGAGATAAAGTAATAAGTATAAGTAATAGTTATATTAAAGGTATAAAATTTATATAATTTAAATCTTATTATATTAATCTTATTCCTTTATTCTTTATTATTAAAAGATTTAATTTCTTAATATTTTTATTTATAATTATATATATATATTATATAAAAAATAAATAAATATAAATAAAAACTTTATAAAATATATTAAAAAAAATTTAATAAAAAAGAATAAAAGAATAAAATAAATATAATAATAATTTATTAAATTATTAATTATTAATCTTTTATTTAAAAATAATTAATATAAATTATTAAATTTAAAATTTAAAAAAAGATTAAAATTAAATTAAGATTTAATTATAATAAAAGAATAAAAAATTATTATAAATTTAATTTTTTTTATTTAAAGAATTTCAAATAAGATTAAATTTTAATAATTTATATAAAAGTTATTTTATAATATAAATAATATTATATATTATAAAAGAGAATTTAAATTATAAATTTAAATAATAATTAATATTAAATATTATACTTTTAAATAAATTATATTTAAAATTAAATTTTTTTTATTTTTTATTTTTTTTAATTTAATATTTTTATTTAAATTTAATTTAATATTATACTTTAATCTTTATAATATATTAATAATATTTATAAATTATTACGTGAAATATCTTATAATAAGTTTATATATAATTTAAATTATATATTATTAATAAAGTATTTATAAGTATTTATATACTTTTACTTTTTTAATTAATTATATTATTATTATATATCTTATTATATAAATATAAAACAAAAATATAATTATTATATATATATAATAAATATTCACTTAAACCTTTTAAAGAATTTAAAGAATAAATTTAAATTAAATTTATTAATTTTATAATATTATAATTTATTAATTTTATTAATTTATTATTTATTATTATTTATTTTATAAATTAAATTCTTTATTCTTTAATAAAAAGTAATTTAATCAATAATAATATTAAATTATTATTTTAAAAATATTATTTTAATATTTGATTAAATTAATAAAGTGAATTAAATTATTAATAAAATAATAAAAGATTATTAAACTTTATTTTTAATAATAAAGAATCTTAAATCCTTAATAATAATAATAATAATAATAAACTTACCTTTAATATTTAAATTATATAAATAAAAAATATTAAAATATTTTTAATTATTAATATTAATTATTTATAAGAAAAAAGACAAGAAATTAATATAATTAATTATTATATTATAAATCTTTAATAAGAGAAGAATATCTTATAAAAAGGTTTGAGATTTATTACTTTTATTAATAATTCATTTATTAATTTAACTTTTATCTCTATTTAATCCTTAAATTTAAAATATATTAAATTAAAATAAAAAAACTCTTTTTTATTTAATTTAATAAATATTATTATTTTAAAATTATAATATAATAAACTGTTAATATAGTATTATTATAAATATTACTAGTCATGTGACAGCGCGCACGTGTTACGTGACTAGTCCCAATTAGACTTAGTCCCTCTCGGGAAAGGATAGTAATATTAAGGTATTAATTATTCTTTCTTATACTTAATAATAATTAACAAATCAATTATTACTTTACGTGACAAGTATTTTCACGAATATATAATAACTATTTAGTGTAACCCGTGAGAACTAATATAAACTTTAAATAAAATTTATTAAAGAGAAGTTTTATTAAATTTAAACTTTTAATATATATTATAAAAAGATTTTAAATAAATAAATAATTTTTAATTTTTTATAAAAATAAGTCTTTAATTCGAGTAAATATTATAATAAATATATTATAAAATAATACTTATATAATATTTAAAAGATTATATAAAAATAAAATTCTCTTTTTTATAAGATTTATTAAAAAAGTTTTAAAGCCTTTTTAATTAATATAATTATTATACTTTAAATATATTAATAAAAAGTATTTTAAGGCCATTAAGAATTTTAAGAATTAAATAAATAATTAATCTTTAAATTATATACTCGAATAATTTCTCTTAAAGTAAATCAAGAATTATATCTTAAAATAAATCGAGTAATATCGCATATCGAACTGGACTTTTCCTTGATTATATAAATGGTTATTTAAAGAAGAGAAGTTTATAAAGAGTATTTAAAGAAAGTAAAGTGAATATTATTATATAAGTCGAGTGTTAATACTAGTCTTTAAAGAGTAATAATATATAATAAATAAGAATTCTTAATATTACTTTAATAAATTAAAAATCTTATTTATTTATAAATAAAGAAAGGAAAAATAAGGGATTTATATAAGAATAACTTTATTTTAAAAAATTTTAAAATTAAAAGTTTAAACTTTTAAGAATATTAAAAGAAAAAGATAAAGTTTAAGTTTTATTATAATAATATATTTAATAATAATTTTAAACTTTTTAAATTTCTTTTTAAATTTAATTATTTTATAAATATAAATTTATTATATTTATAATTTAAAAATATTTAAAATATAATAAATAAATAAAATAAAATCTTAAAAAAGTAAAAGTTTAAGAGAATTTTAAGAGCTTTTAATAATAAGTGAATTAAATTATTTAAAAAGAGTAAAGTCGGTTTATTCTCCTTTATTCGCTTCGTTTATAATCGGGAAAAATAAGTGTTTATGGAAAGCAAGTGTCTTATTGAGATTTTTATATAAGAATCTTATTAAAACAATTACTTTTCAATTATAAACCCCCTTAAAAACAAGAATAACTCCTATTACCTTTATAATACACAATCTAATAATTATTAAGAAATAAGAATATATATAAATATATATTTGTATTATATTAAAATAAAATTTAATAAGGTTATATGATTTTAATTTATAATTTTAAGTTTGTTTTTTAATAAATTTTAATAAATTTTAATTACTCTTTGATTATAAGACTTCTTAAAAATAAGAATAACTTTATTAATTTTATAATACACGGTTTAATAATTATTAATAAATAAGAATATATATAAATATACATTTTATCACGTTAAAATAAATTTTAATAAGGTTATATAATCTTAATTTATAATTCTAAACCTGTTTTGTGATAGATTTTAATTCTTTTTTTAGTGTAAAAACGATTTTTAAAGAGGATTCCTATATAAAAATCTCAATAAGACATTTGCTTTCCGCAAACACTTGCTTTTCCCGACTATAAGCGAAGCGAATAAAGGAGGACAAACCGACTATTAATTATATTTAAGTTTTATAAAGGATTTAAAAAAAAAGAAAAGGTTAAGTTTTAAGTATTAATAATTATAATTTTAATAAAAAAGGCGTATTTGTTTATATAATAATTTATATTTAATTAATTTAATTTAAAATAAGTGTCTTTAAGATATTTATTAAATTAAGAGATATAAAAATAAATTATAATTTCTTTAATAATAAATAAGTTTAAAATAAGGGATTTATATATTTAATTAAATATAATTAAGAATTTATAATCTTTTATAATAATAAATTTGAAGTTTATTAAGTTTATAATTTTAAGGTTTTTATTATAAATAATTATAATAAGATATGTTTTTTTATATTTTAATTTTATAATTATAAGAATATTAATATTTATTATCTTGTTTTTAATATAGAATTTATCAAGAAAATTATTATATAATATATTAATTATATTAAAAAAAGATAAACTTATATTTATCGGAATTTTATAATTTGTATAAAAGTTATTTTATAATATAAATTGTACTTTATATTATAAAGGGAAGTTTAAATTATAAATCGAAGTTATAATTTAAAATAAATTCAAAGTGAATTGAGATTTAATTATAATAAAAGAATAGGAAATTATTATAAACTTAATTTTTTTTTAAGGAATTTCAAGTATTTATATATTAAGAATTACGGATTTAAATTATTATAACCGATAATTGATTTCAAATTAAATATTAAATATATGTTTATAATATTTATTAATTGTTATATATTTTAATTTCACTTTAATTATATTTATAATAATTAAATTACTTATTTAATTATTACTTTAATTCTTAAAGGTAAAGTTAAAAATTTAATAAATTAATTAAAAGAGACTTATTTATAAAATTAAGTCTAGTTAATAAAATTAAATATATAATATAATTATAAATTAAAATATAAGTTTTTTATCATTTAAGTATTAATAATACTTAAATAAATAAAAAAAAGAAAACTTTTATTTCTTATATTTCTTATATTTAAAAATATAATATAATAACTTATTTATTAATAAGATTTAAATAATTTATATAATTATTTAAATGCGATAATAACTTTTATATAAATTATAAAATTTTAATAAAATTCAAGTAAAAATCTTAAAGGAATTTATTAAAGTACATTTTCCTTTATTTTTAAAATAATATTTGTAATTCTTTAAATTAAGTATTTAAAATATTAATTAATTTTTAAAAAGGTATTTAAAAGATTATTATATTACTTTTAATTAATTTAATAAAAATTTCATATTTTAAAAATTAAATTGAAAATTTTAATTAAAGAAAGTTTTAAAAAGAAATAAAAGAAGAAATTAAGAAATATAAGTGTATAAAATATTATATTATTAATTTAAAGAAAAAATATTATTTTATAAAGAGTAATTTAATTCTTAAATAATATTAATAAAGTATTTAAATTAATTACTCGCGAATCTATATTAATCTTATTTTAAATATAATATATTATAATAATATTAATTCTTAAAGACTTTTAAAAGATAAGTTTATTTTCTTTAAAGTATTTAAAACTTTTATATATTATTTATATATAAATTTTTCCATTTTTTAAAGTTATTTAAAATGTTTAATATATTAAATAAAAAGAAATATTAAAGATATAAAATAATACTTTAATATAAAGGAATATAGTTCTTAATTGGATTAATGAGAGTATATTATATATAAGCGATATGTATAATATTATAATTATTACTTTATTTATTATTAATCACTTTCTTGTTAATAAATTAATATTAATAACAATTTTATAAAAATATAAATATAATTCATATATTAATTATTATTATAATTTATATATTCCTTTAATATTAATAAAAAGCTTATTTTAAATAATGGAAATAATTTACTAAAATGAATATAAGAGATTTTAAAGACAAGATTATTAAAAGAAGAAATAATTATAATATATACTAGTTATTATATAAGAAATTATATAATAAGTTTATATATAACTTGAGTTATATATTATTAATAAAGTACTTACAAATACTTATATATCTTTATTCGTTTAATTAATTATAAATCAATTATATTATTATTATATACTTTATTAAATAAGTGTGAAGTAAATACGGGATTATTATATATATATAATAAATATTCACTTAAATTTCTTAAAGGGTTTAAAGATTGATTTTATATTAAATCTATTAATTTATTATTTATTATTATCCTTCTTATAAAATATAATAATTTAAAGTATTAAGTTTTATAAAATATTATTTTAATAATTAAAAATCTTAAATTAAAATTTAAAAAACTTATATTTAAGTTTATAAAATTTTTAATTTTTTTTTTAATATATTAATAAATTATATTTAACTTTTTAAATTTTTTTTTTAAAAAATTTATAATAAAGAAATATTAATATTTTAATTTATAGTTTATTAAAGAGTTTTTTAAGTTATTATTAATTATAAATAAAATAATAAATATTTAATTAAATAATTATAATATATAATTTATTATTTTCTTTTCTTTTAAAAATATTAAAAATCTTTTAAAATTATATAATAAAAATAATTAATAAAATTATTAAATCTTTTTTATTTTTTAAGATTTTTCTTATATATTTATTTATATATAATATATTTTTATTACTTTAAATAAAGATTATATTCTTTTATATTAAAATATTATTTAAAATCTTTTAAAATTATATAATAAAAATAATTAATAAACTTATTAATATTTTTCTTATATATTATATAATCTTTTAAATCTATATTAAAATATATCTTTTATTTATAAATTTAAAATTATATTTATAATTCTTTAAATTAAGAATTTAAATATATTATATATTTAAATTAATAATTAAATATTTAAAAGATTATTATATTATTTTTAATTAATTTAATAAAATTATAATATTTTAAAGATTTAAAAATTATATTAAAAAATTTAATTAAATTTTTTTATTTTAAAAAAGTATAATTATATAAAATATTATATTATTAATTTAAATAAAAAAAAATTTATAAGAAATAATATTAATAAAGTATTTAAATTAATTACTCGCGAATTTATATTTATTTTATTTAAATATATATAAAATGAATAGTAATAGGTAATAAGTTAATGGAATTAGTGAATTGTGAGACTAGTGAATTCAGTATAGAATTAATCTCTGAACCCTCTAAGAGATTCAAGTGAATATCCGTTATATATATATAAGTAATTACACGTCTATTCTATACTTATTTAATAAAGTGTATAATAGTAATATAATTGATTTATAATTAATTAAAGGAATGAAAATGTATAGGCACCTATAAGCACTTTATATATGTGTGTATATATGTCAGTATTTAATGTCCGGTAAAGTAGAGGATCAAGTCCTCTATTCTGGAAGAGCCTATAAGACTATAGGACATCAGGGGAATAGTCCCTTGAACAGTTGAGGCCTATAGACTATATATAAAAAAAAAACCCTATTATTAGAGAAAAAATACAATTGTATCAAATATTTAAATGTCTTTATATTTCTCCAGTTCTATAGAGAACTTCTATTAGTCCCTTTTATAAATAGTTTTTAGTATTCCTATTATATTATCTCCCCTTTCCTTTTGACCCTTTGTTTCATATTTATAATATTCACCTATAAGTAATAATTAAAGTATTCTAGTCATTTTTCCTCTCATTTATTTATCCCTTTATAATAATCCAATCCAATTCTCTATATATAAAGACTTATAACCGGTTATAGTCCAGGAATATTCTCGGACTTATAATTATAAAAGGATTATACAAGTGTAGTCGTTCCCTTTATTCCCTCTACCCCTTTATAGTTTCTTACTATATACTTATATATATTTCGAATTGTATTATATTACTCTATTATTCGGTAAGAGTCTTACGGGATATTGAAAAGTGCCAGGTCTTTAACTGGACTTATCTCTTCTAATATAAAAATTCTAAAAGATACTCTAGAGAAGTTAATTATTTATACTAATAGTTATCCGGGTCACTAAACTATACTTTTAACTAAAGCGATTAATAGTTATATTATTACTTGTTATTATTATAAAGATCCTCTATTTTAACCGATATTAATATCCGTGAAAAAATTTTCGCTTACCCAAAAGACGAAAAATCCACTTCCATTAATCGCTCTAACTTCTACTATTGTATTCTCTCTTCAGTTCAGGTAGATATTCAAGAGTATTACCAGTTCGTAGTCAGTATCGCGTATAGGTAGAGAGATCCGTTATGAGATGAATGGTAGTAGGTAATAAGTCAGTAGAATCAGTGAATTATAAGACTAGTGGATTTAGTATAGAACTAATCTCTGAACCCCCTAAGAGGTTCAAGTGAGTATCTGCTATATATATATAAGTGGTCACGTGTCTACTCCGCACTTATTCAATAAGGTGTATAATAGTAATGTAATTGATTTATAATTAATTGAAGGAGTGAAGGTGTACAGGCACTTGTAAACACCTTGTTAACAGTGTATAATCCAAGTCATATATAGACCTGCCGCGTGATTTCCCACGTGACAGCCAGTACACATTATATCTGTCTTCGCTGGTCTATAAACACCTTATTAATAGTGTATAATCCAAGTCATATGCAAATCTGCCACGTGATTTCCTATATAACAGTTAGTATATATTATAATTATTTCCCTTTTTTAATAATCTTATTTTTAAGATCTCTTATATCTATTTTAATAAACTATTTTTATTATTTAAAATAAGTTTCCAATTAGTATTAAAGGAATATATAGATTATAGTAATAATTAATTTATGAATTATATTTATATTTTTATAAAATCGTTATTAGTATTAATTTACTAATGGGATAGTAATTAATAATAGACGAGATAATAATTATAATATTATATATATTACTTATATATAATATACTCTTATTAGTCTGATTGAGAATTATACTCCTTTATATTAAAATACTATTTTATACTTTAATATTTCTTTTTATCTAATATATTAAATATTCTAAATAATTTCAAAAATAGAAAAATTTATATATAAATAATATATAAAAATTCTAAATATTCCGAAAGAAATAAACCTGTTTTTTAGAAATTCTTAGAAATTAGTATTATTATAGTATATTATATCCGGAATAGAACTAATATAGATTTGTAAATAGTTAATCCAGATACTTTACTAGTATTATTTAAGAACTAAATCACTCCCTATAAGATAATCTTTTTTCTTTAGATTAATAATATAATATTTTAGATATTTATACTTTTTAATTTCTTTTTCTATTCCTTTTTAAGACTTTCTTTAATTAGATTTTTAATTTGATTTCCAAATTCCCAAAATATTATAATTCTGTTAAACTAATTAAAAGTAATATAATAATCTTTTAGATACTTTTCTAAAGATTAATTAATATCTTAAATACTTTAAATATTTAATTATTAATTCAAATATATAATATATTTAAATACTTAATTTAAAGAACTATAAATACTATTCTAGTAATAGAGGAAAATATATTCTAGTAAATTCTTTTAAGATTCTTATTTGAATTTTTCAAATTTCTTTGAATTTTCCAAAAATTATTTAAATTTTTAAAAACTAATATAAAAATATTAGATTTTATATATCTTTTCGGAAACTTATTAGATCTAGAAAGACTAGATTAATAAATAGAAAATATTTCTTAATATATATTCAGAAATTTATATAATATATAAGAAAGATATTAATAATTCCCAATTCTAGATCTAAAAGGAATAGAAAAGAATTAATAAGTTTATTAATTCTTTTTATTATATAATAATTATATATAGAAAACCGGATCCATGAACTAGTATTCCTGAAATGAATTATTATCTTTTAAGATCCTTGATTAATATATAATAGGAATATTATAAAATATATAATACGAATATTATATTAATTATTAATATCTTTAAGGAATTCAAGAAATTATTAATAATAGATATTTCAGATTTGGATAATATAATAATTATTATAATTAAAGAATTGATTATAGAAATTCGGACTTATTATAAAGTTTATATAATAATTATAAATTCATTTTCATTCTCTTTAAACTTTATCTTATTAATACTTTTTATAGAATTATATTATTCTCGAATTAAAGGAATATATTCCAAAGAAGATTATCTAATATTTTATAAATATCTGAGATTATTTAATATTTAAAGTTTAATATTTTTCTTTAATAAGAAATAATATTATTAGATTGGAAATTATTTTTTATTTAAAATACCTATAATTGGATTACTTATAATAAACCTCTTTTACTCTTTTTTATAATCTTTTTCTTAAAATATAAATATAATTATTTTATAAATCTTAATAAAATCCTGAAAATCCTTGTAGGAAAAAAAAATTCAAGGAAAGAATATCTCAATTACTATTCAGGACTTTTCTTGGTCTACCTAGCCTTCTCTTTATTTATAGGAGTCAATCTCTTTATCTTAGTGAATCAGAGTTTTTCAATACCTTAAAAGGATTTTATAAAGTCTTTACTAGTTCTAAATTATAATTTTTATTATATAATTTTAGAAAATCCTTAATATTTTCAAGATTAGAGAAAGTGAGAAGTTATATATTATAATTATCCGATTAGGATCTCTATTTGATCAAATACTAGTATTTCTTATATTTATTATTTTATTTATAATTAATAATAATTTTAATTTTCTATTTTTATTTTTATTATTATTTAAAAGTTCCGGAAACTCTCTAATAGAATATAGATCGGGGCTTTATTTCTTTTTTATTATATATTCTTTAAAGAAAGAAATATAGAAAGTTAAATATAATCTATTATATAAGTTTAAGAGTTCTAATTTATATACAGATTTACTAATATATTCAAGGATCTTGAATAGATTTATGAATTTGAATATTAGTTTTCCCGATTTCAATTTGAGATTTTTAATTAATAATATAATCCAGACTCTTTTAGAATAGTATTTCACTAATTAATACCTATTATAATAGATCTTTTAATTATTTTATATATAATTCTAGAGTTTTTAAAGCTTTTTCTATTCTTCAAAAAGAATCTTCAATCTCTTATATATAATTAATATTTCTCCTTTAATCCTATTTTCAGAATTCTATAAAATTTTCGAATAATAATTATAATATATTTCAAATAGTATATTCTATAAAATCTAATATTTTAAATTATTATATATAAACTTTATAAAAGATAATTTCTTAAACTAATTATTCTTTCAGAAATTATAATAATTTCTCAGATAATATTCAAGAATTTGATTTTATCTTTCTATTTACTTATCTATTTATAAATAGAATATTATATTTAGATATTATTTATATATTAGATAATAATAGAAAGTAAATTAAAAATAGCTTATAAATACTATTTTCCGATTAGAGATAATTCTATTAGATATATTAAATAGTAAGAATATATTTTTTTATATAAATTTAATAAATTCCGAAGAGTTAATTATTTTATTATAAATAATATATTTAACTATTTTCAAATACCGATTAATGATAATAAGAATTATATCGAAATCAGGATCTTCTATTAGATTTTTATATAATAATAGGCCTATAATAAAATCTATAAAGATTTCACTTTAAGGCCTTTTAGATTATAATAAATTATTTAATAGATTATATAATATATACTATTTGATTTTAATTCTCTAATAGATATTATATTCTTTATAATATATATAAATATTAATTTCTATATTTTCCCAATACTAGAATCTTCTAAAGAGTTTAAGTGTTTTCTCAATTCTATAATATTCTATTAAAGGATTATTATAATAAAGTTTTATAACTTCTTTATATAATACTAGATTCTCTAGTATAATAACTCTTAATTTATATTTAAATAGACTCGAGTTATCTATTATCCAGATTTCCTTTCTATTAGTATTTCTTTTACTAAATCTCTTTTTTATAATATTTTAATATCGGGAATCATTCCTTTAAACTATTTGGATAATATCTAATAAGAGTTTAAATAGAGAAGCTAATATTATAATCCTTTTAATAATCGTATATATCTATATTTGTAAAATTAGATATTTATAACTATTCAATTCGAAAATCCGAGAAAATAAATCTTTAATATCTTTAAATAATAAGATTAAGAATATCCTCTTTATATTAGTATTTAAAGTAATATTTTTAAAATATATTCTATTATCTTAATTCCCTTATAAATAATCCAGATAAAGATCTCTCTATTCTTTATATAATAAATAATCCCCTCGAGTTATAATAGAGATAATAAACTTTATAAACTCATTTTCGAAAGATGACTTTTTAGTAATTTATATAATTGCCTGAATTGTAATAGTAAAAGCTCCTTTGAGTTTATTCTAAAAGATTAAGAGTCAAGTTATATTAGTAAAGCTATTAATATAATCGAGATATCTATTAGATCTATTTATAGGATTTGAAATACTTTTATAATATATAATCTCAAAGTTATATATTATAAGATATATTATTTAATATATCTAATAACTCTCTAGGTATTTTATTTCTATAAAGTACTAGAGGTTTTTATAATTAATAATAATCTCGATTATATATCTGATATTTTTAAGATAATAATACTAATATTTAAAGATTTTTATAATTATAAGAAATTCTCTATTATAGATATTATAATTATATTTAATCCCGATAAGTTTCCGGAACTAAAATATCACCGGGTATTAGTATTATTTAGTATTATTACTAGTCTTATATTATTATAAAATAGTTCCTATAATTGTAAATTTTAATATATTAGTTTCTATTCTAATCTTCTTAAAGAGATTGAAATAGACTAGAATAAATATTAAAGTGAATATATCTTTCAAGAATTGAAAACTCTTTTATATTATCTTTATCTATTAGAATAGACCGGTTTTATAACTTTATTCTATATCCTTTAAGAGATTTGTAAATTCAAGGATTATATATAAATACTAATAAATAAATCTATAATAAAAGTTTACAAATCCAAGAAAAACTTGAATATTATAGAATGATTCTGATTTGGACTATTTAATAATATTATAAATCTATTTAGAGTCTACTTGAATACTTTCTATACTAATAAGAAATCCGAGAAACTCGATCTCCTTAATATTAAACTTATATTTACTTAATTTATAAAATAGATTATTTTTATATAATCTGGTAAATACCTAACAGATATAATTATAATATTCATTTTCATTTCGTGAATATATAAAAATATTATTCAAATATACTATTACAAAATAGTCTAGTAGACTAATTAGAGTTATATTAATATATACTTGAAATATTACTAGTATATTTGCCAATCCAAAAGACATTATAAGATATTCAAAATATTTATAACGGGTCTTGAATACTATTTTCTACTCATGACTATTATATATATATATATAATAATAAGTATTCTTGAGATTAAGTTTAGTGAAAATTTTAACTCTCACTAGTCTATTAAGGGTCTTATTAATAAGGGAAAGAGAGTATTGATTCTTTATTATGACTTATTAAGTTTATAATAATTAATACAAAATCAGAGGCCTCTATCCTTTTTTGGAATAAAGAGAATAGGGACTCTAATAGGACTTATACTAGACCTAATCTAATACTTACAGATTATATCCTATAAGTATAGATATAATACCTCTAACTAGACTTCTAATAAATTATACAAGGGACTATAAGGAATTAGTTCATCTATATTAATCGAATATTTAATATCTCTCAAGTTAGGGAATTCTAATACTTTATCGGGATTAAAATAATCTAATATATCACGATCAGATTCTCGAAAATATAATAGTATTTCCAAGACTCTTTAATAGAGAGTATTAATCTGATATATAATCGTATTAAGACTATTATAATTAGAGTTATATAATAATATAAATATCTGGAAACTATTATAAAGGTATAATTTCCAATTTCTTAGATAATTATATTCGCTTTTTATTATAAATAATACTTGAAATTTAATATCTAATAGATTATTAAACTCTTTACTAAACTCTTTTAGAATAAAGATTTTAATATTATTAGATTATACTAGAATATAAGCCTATCTTTTCTTAATATAATTAATATATTATATAATAATTTTCTTATAAAATTCTATACTAAAAATAAGATAATAAATATTAATATTCTTATAATTATAAAATTGGAATTTAAATAAATATATCTTATTATAATTATCTATAATAAAAACTTCAAGATTATAAACTTAATAGACTTTAAATTTATTATTATAAAAGATTATAAAGTCTTAATCATATTCAATTAAGAGTATAAACCCCTTACCCTGAATCTATTTATTATTAAGGAAATTATAATCTATTCTTATATCTCTTAATCTAATAAATATCTTAAAGATATCTATTTTAAATTAAGTTAATCGAGTATAGATTATTATATAAGTAAATATACCTTTTTTATTAGAATTATAATTATTAATATTTAAGATTTGACTTTCCCTTTTTCCGAATTCTTTATAGAATTTGAATATAATTACTCTTTTTAAATAATCTGATTTATTTATTATTAAAGATTCCTGGAATCCTTTTAAACTTTTACTTTTTTAGGATTTTACTTTATCTATTTATTATATTTAAAATATCTTTTATTATTTATATAATATCCTTTCTAATTATAGATATAATAGATTATATTAATAAAGAAATTAGATCTAGAAAGGGATCTAGAAAATCCAGAATTATTACCGGATATATTATTATAATATAATCTAGACTTTTCCTTTTTCTTTTAATATTCCTGAAAGTTTAAATTCCCAATTCCAGAATCTTTTAAGATAGAATTACTCTTATTCGAATTCCCTATCTTTCCTTTCTTTATCTATAAATAAATAAGATTTTTAGTCTATTAGATTTATTTAATCCAGTATCTTATAGACTTTATTTCTTTTCTATAAAGTATAGAAATAAGTTACTTTTTAATCTCTTTATTTATTAAAGTAATATTAAGAGTCTTTACCCGATCCCTTTTAGAATATAATTCTTAATCTGTTTTAAGAGAAATTATTCGAGTATATAACTCGGAAATCGATTCTTCACTTAATTATTAGAGTTCTCGAAAGCCCTGAAATACTTCTTATTAAGATATAGTAATTATATTAGTCAAAAAGACCTTGAAATTTTCCTAATAAATCTTATAAAAAGGAGGGCTTTGCCTTTATATAGCCTTTTAGATATTATAAGTATTATTCCGTAATATATTTATTATAATATTTACTCGAGTTAAATACTTATTATAAGTCCATGACTGGATTCTGAAGATCTATTCCTATAAGGAAGTGAAGATTCTCTATTTATTCAAATTCTTTCTATAATATATATTAGAAGTCCGGATCTTATAGGATTTTTCCCTATTAAATTCTATTTTGAGTTTATTATATTACAGTTCTGGAATAATAGTATTATTAAAATTATTAATATTTATTAGATTAGATATAAAAGAACTTTCCTATTCCAGTCTAGTATCCTTCGAATTCAAGGACTAAAGGGAGATAGGAGTCAAGTTAATAAATGAATTATTAATAAAGGTAACTAATCTCAAGTCTTCTTATAGGATATTCTTTTCCTATTAAAGATTCAAGATATAATAGTTAATTATATTAACTTCCTGTCTTTTTTCTTATAAATAATTAATATTAGAAGTTAAGAGTATTTTAGTATCTCTTATTATTATAATTTGAATATTAAGAATAAGTTTATTATTATTATTAATAGGATTATTATTATTATAATTATAATTATTAATAGGGGCTTGGGATTCCCTATTATTAAGAGTAGAATTTGATAATCCTTTACTATTCCTATTAATAATTTGGTTCACTCCGTCGATTTGATCAGGTACTAGAATAGTACTTTTGGAATAGTGATTTGGTATTACTATTTATTAAACTATCTCTTATTAAAGAGTAGAGAGATTAGCTTATAAAATAGATAGTAATAGATAATAAATTAACGGAATCAGTGAGTTGTGAGACTAGTGAATTCAGTATAGAACTAATCTCTAAATCCTCTAAAAGGTTCAAGTGAATATCTGTTATATATATATAAGTAGTCACGTGTCTACTCTACACTTATTCAATAAGGTATATAATAGTAATATAATTGATTTATAATCAACTGGAGGAGTAAAGGTATATAAGCACCTGTAAACACTTTACTAATAGTATATAATCCAAGTTATATATAGACCTGCCGCGTGATTTTCCACATGATAGTTAATATATATTATAATATAATATATTATAATAATATTAATTTTTAAAAACTTTTAAAAAACAAATTCGTTTTCTTTAAAGTATTTAAAACTTTTATATATAATTTATTTTATTTTTTAAAATTTTTTAAAATATTTAATATTTTAATATAAAAGAATTTAATCTTTACTTAAATTAATAAAAATATATTATATATAAATAATATATATAAATAATATATATAATATTATAATTATTATCTTTTTATTAATAAATTAATATTAATAATAATTTTATAAAATCTTTTATATCTTTAAAAAAAATCTTTAATATATTTATATTTATATAATTTTATAATTGTCGTATTTAAATAATTATATAAATTATTTAAATCCTATTAATAAATAAGTTATTATATTATATTTTTAAATATAAGAAATATAAGAAATAAAAGTTTTCTTTCTTTATTTATCTAAACACTATTAATATTACTTAAATGATAAAAAACTTATATTTTAACTTATAATTATATTATATACTTAACTTTATTAACTAGACTTAATTTTATAAATAAGTCTCTCTTAATTAATTTATTAAATTCTTAACTTTATCTTTAAAAGTTAAGGTAATAATTAAATAAGCAATTTAGTTATTATAAATATAATTAAAGTGAAATTAAAATATATAATAATCAATTATATTTATTATTATATAAAAATTAATTCGCTTAATTCGCTTAATGTTTGCGGTTAATAATAGCTATTAAATTATTATTAGTCCGGGTTAACGGATAGGTTAAGAGAACCTTCAAGTTGATTTGAAATCAAAACCTCTCTTTTACTTTGAAATCAAGGGAATTGATTTATAATAATAATATTGATTTATTATAATTTATTATAATTTATAATAGTTAGTAAACATTACGGATATATGTCCGGTATCTGGTTTGAAATCAATTATCGGTTATAGTAATTTAAATCCGTAACCTCTTAATATATAAGTGCTTGAAATTCACAAAAAAAAAAAAATAAAGTTATAATAACTTCTTACTCTTTTATTACAATCGGACCTCAATTCACTTTGAATTTCTCTTAAGTTATAACTTTGATTTATAACTTGAGCTTCCCTTTATAATATAAAGTACGATTTATATTATAAAGTAACCTTTATATAAATTATAAAATTCCGATAATAATTTATTATAATTTTATAATTTATTATAATTTATTATAATTATTAATTTAATAATTTAATATTAATTCTTATTAATTATATATAATAATTATTATCCCCTTTAATTGATTTATATTATATTAAGGGTAAGGAAATTATAATATTTACAATTCGATACTTCTAGGTCCACTTTCCAATCACACTTTTATCGTGTTCACGTGTCTTATAAAAAATATTTACTTTCTTTACTTAAAATCTTATATAATATTTAAGTTTTTTTTTGCAAATCGCGTGTCAATTAACTCCTTAATTAACTTGAAATCAATAATATTATATTATTATCACCTGCCTTTAAAAGTATATATCCTATACGTGAGAATACACTTGATTTACTTAATTTACTTACTTTAAAATACCCTTTAATAATCACTCACCTTCGCAAGAGCAAGAGGTTAATTACTAGACCTCTTATCTTGATTTTACTTATAATACCAAAGCGTTGTCGACCCGCAAAGCAAGTAACTTGTAATATATCGTCTCTTCTATTAATGAGGTCGTCTCCTTACGCCTTATATAATATCCAAATCGCTAGCTCGCCGGTATCGTTACTGTTCAAATTCGACCCCGACTTTTATTAACAAGGTAATATCTTAAATAGTAATATCGACGCCGAAATGGCGATTTATAAAACTACTAATAATAGTTATATAAAGGCCATGCGAGTGACTCACGAGTGTATTATCGATAATGCGAAGTTAAACGAGTATTGTAACGGTATATAAGAGACAAGAGTACGGATAAGTGTGACGTGATATCCGGATCTCTTAAATATTACTTATAAATGAAGGATTTAAAGTTAAAGAAGAGAAAGAGAGAGAGAAAGAGAGACAATTATATATACAAGTCGGGGTAATATTTACTTTGATTATTATAAGCAAGTCATATACTATAATATAGGGTATTACAAGGGTCTCAAGTGTATTATTATATGGGATATTATAAGGGCCTTAAGTGTATTATTATATGGAATATTATAAAGGCCTCAAGTATTATAATATCGGATATTATAAGGGACGGTCTCGGAATGTTATAAGTATAAACTATTAGAAATACTTGATTTTCCTCGTTTAATATATACTTATTTACTAGACTTTATTAATATTAAGGATCTTATAAGCTTCTTCGAAATGTTCGTGAAAGATAAGGATTTCGATATGATCATAACGAATATAAACAAGTATATTAAGTAATATTTAATATATTATCTTAATAATAATTAACGATACTTCCTTTTAATCAATCGAGTAAAGATTAAGGCTTACTTCGCCATTCTCATCTATATAAGTATTTACAAGATTAAGGACCCTTAAGAGTATTAAGTTAACCTTATAATTGGATTATTAATCCTTTAAATAAAGTGATACTGATACAAGTACTTAAAGTCGATAATCAAGGTCTTTAATATCAATAAGGATAACAAGCACGCCGACGTGCTTAGCGACTAGCACTTTAAGTTATTACCTTTAAACGAGTGTCTTATAAAACGATTCTAAACTATTATAACTCTAAGATTAAAGATTATTTACGATAAACAAATATTATTATTTATAAGTTATAATACGTATATAATAAAAGTACCGGAAAAGCCGCATCTTGACGACTTTAAAATCTAAATATTATATGATTATGGATATCTTTATAACTGGCTTTATTATTTAAGAATCGCTAGTAAATTATTGTATTATTTTTAATAAATTTGTAAAGGTTAAAGGTATTAAATTAAAGAATTACTTAAAGGCGACTCTTTTAATATTTTTAGATTCGCTATACGCGCTAGCCGTATACGGCTAGCGTGCCCGATTTCCAGTCCTTCCATTGGCTCAATTGCGTCACGTGACTAACTTTACGTCATTTAAGTATAATTGATATCGAGGCAATTCTCAAAGACTTTCTCAACCTTACACTTATAATTACAAGTATTATGACTTGTAATTTAAGTTTATTAAAGGCAAATATATAAGGAAACGAGTTCAAATACACGATCTTTATAAATAATCTCTTCACGAATTATTAATTATACTTTAAATTATATTGGCGCGGTATTATAATATATAAGATAATATAATCGAATCGTATAAGTAATCACTTCAAGATCGAGATTAACGATAAGAATAATAAGAAGATATTACTTTAAAGAGAGATCCGTATATATATGGAGATTAAAGAAGATTTAAAGACCAGGGAAATGAGAGAGTTAATTCTTAACTTTATTTAATAAGATTAAATTATAATAAAAGGTATAATAATAACTTATAATAAGCAGGGTTATATACTTTAAAATCGTTATCGATTAAAGGATTTTAATATTATATTAATAATTATAAAGTCAATATTCGAGATCTTTAAAGTTAATAATATAACCTTATAAGAAGCACGTAAATTCTTTTCAAGTAAACTTATACTTTCTATAATCAAGGCCATTAACGATTATAATTACTCCATGAACTTTATCGATTTAATAAATCAATTATATACGGAATACTTTATTTAATAAATTAATATATAATATTAAATAATATATATGTTTTAATTATTATCGGAATTTTGTAATTTATATAAAGGTTACTTTATAATATAAATCGTATTTTATATTATAAAGGGAAGTTCAAGTTATAAGTTAAAGTTATAATTTAAGAGAAATTCAAAGTGAATTGAGGTCCGATTGTGAGAAAAGAGTAAGAAGTTATCATGAACTTAATTTATTTTTTCTAGGGAATTTCAAGTATTTATATATTAAGAGGTTACGGATTTAAATTACTATAACCGATAATTGATTTCAAAACAGATACCGGACATATATCCGTAATACTTACTAATTATTATAAATTATAATAAATTATAATAAATCAATATTATTATTATAAATCAATTCCCTTGATTTCAAAGCAAAAGAGGGGTTTTTGATTTCAAATCGACTTGAAGGTTCCCTTAACCCGTTCGTTAACCAGGATTAATAATAATTTAATAGCCATTATTAATCGTAAATATTAAGCGAATTAAGCAAATTAATTTTTATATAATAATAAATATAATTGATTATTATATATTTTAATTTCATTTTAATCGCATTTATAATAATTAAATTACTTATTTAATTATTATCTTAACTCTTAAAATAAAGTTAAGAATTTAATAAATTAATTAAGAGAGACCTATTTATAAAATTGAGTCTAGTTAATAAAATTAAGTATATAGTATAATTATAAGTTAAAATATAAGTTTTTTATCATTTAAGTATTAATGGTACTTATATAAATAAAGAAAGAAAGCTTTTACTTCTTATATTTCTTATATTTCTTATATTTAAAACTATAATATAATAACTTATTTATTAATAAGTTTTAAATAATTTATATAATTATTTAAATACGACACGCTCCCTTAATAAAGAAGTTATTATTATATTATTTATATATTAAGAACTCTTAAAACTAATATGAATTAAAAAATCGTTAAAGAGTGATTTATTTAATGGTTTTGTTAATCCATTTGCCTTTTGGGTTTTAAAGGATATATAATTAAGGTCAATTATACCTTTAATTATTAAATCCCTTATATAGTGGTATTTTACCGCTATATACTTAGTTTTTTCGTGAAAAATAGGGTTTTTAATTAATAATAAGGCCCCATTATTATCTGTGTAAATTGGGAACTTATTTTGCTTATAATATCCTAATTCCTTTAATAAGGCTTTAATATAAATAGCCTCTTTAATTACAGCATTTATAGCGATATATTCCGCTTCAGTGGTGCTTTGTACTATAATCGATTTTAATTTCGATTTCCAATTAATAGTATTACTTGCTAGTAATATTAAATACCCACTAGTCGATTTCGCAGTTATAATATCTCCTGCATAATCAGCGTCGCAATATCCACTTATAAAGTGATTATTATCTTTATAATAAGTAATTCCATAATCCTTAGTACCCTTTAAATATTTATAAACTCTTTTAAGGGCAGTAAAGTGGATATTACTAGGATTTGACGCATAGCGAGTTAATTTAATAACTGCAAATGCTATATTTACTTTAATACCAAGTATAATATATAATAAGGAACTTATAAGCATTTGATATAACTTAATTTGTTCCTTACTAGCTTGTTCCTTATTGAGCTTTAATTGAATATAAGAGTTTATGGGAATAGATTTAATCTTTGTGTCTTTAAGGTTATATTTATTAAGTACTTTATTAATATAAGTCTCTTGACTTAATTTAATAAATCCCTTATTAATATTAAGATTAATATCAATTCCAAAGTAGTCCTTAATAACTTTTAGATTTTTAATCTTAAAGTCTTGACTTATTGATTTGATAAAGTCATTAAATATAACTTCGTTAAGAGTTAATATGGTTAAGTCATCGATATATAAACAAATAATAACCTTAATATTATTATTTATAAATAAGCATACTTCGCTATTTAATTCTTTAAATCTTAACTTTAATAATATAGGTTTTAAAGTATAAAACCATATTCGAGTTGATTGTTTTAACCCATATAATGCTTTATTCAATAATAAAACATAATCTGGGTAAATAACACTTATAAAACCTTCGGGTTACTTTAAATATAATAAAGTGTCGATATTTCCTTGAGTAAAGGCCTATATCATATCTGCTTTAAATATAATTAAGTTATTAAGTATAGCTAATGCAAATACCAATTTCCATGCTATTTGCTTTATAACATTAACGTAAGTTTCGATATAATTAAGTCCATATAATTGTTCGAAGCCCTTAACGACGAATCTTGATTTAAATATAGGGCTTAAAGTATCGATATCCTTAATTTTATAAACCCACCGACTTTTTAATACCTTAACATTTTTAGGTCTAGGAACTAGATCTCAAGTATTGTTATTATTTAAGGTATCCAGTTCTAATTTCATTGATTAAGCCATTCATCCTTATTTAAGGTATTTATAACTTCTTTATAGGATTTAAGTTCGATTAAATCCTTAATTTCGATTTTAAGTTCCTTAATCCTTAATTCCCCTTTATCGATTTTATTAATATTTTTATTTTTTAAAGAAGAATTATTAATATTAAAATTCTTATTTTTATAATTATAATAATTAATAATATTAGTATTTATATTTTCTTCGAAAATTAATTTTTCATTAATATCTCTATTAAATATTAATAAATTATCAAAATCGTTATTATTTACGATTTTCGTTAAAGGGAAATTAAACTTAAACTTAAAATTAAGGTTTTCGTGATTTTCACGACTTTTAAGATTAAAATCGTAATTAATTACTCCTTGATTTAACGAATTTAAATAAGTTAAAGAAGTTAAATTATATATATTCAATTAAATTATATTTAAACTATTACTAAGTGTAAGTGATTTACTAGACTTAATATGTCTATAATTAAGATTTAATTTATCTAAATCGTCATTTTGATTAATTATTTCCTTATCGGCAGTTCAATATACTTTAATTTATTTAAGGATTATAAGCAAGTTTAATTTATTATCACTATAAATATCTTCGTTATTTTCGTTATTATTTATAGTTTCTTTATTATAAATCGAAATATAATTGTTATAATCGGGGGATTTGACTTTTAAAAAAGTATTATAATCTTCTTCGAGTTTATAATCATCTTTATAATTAAAGTCTTCCTTAATTATTATATCTCAAGTAATTATAACTTTATTATCTTTAAGAATATAAACTATAAAGTTATTAAAGGATTCAAATCCAACTAATATACCTTTTTTAAATTTATTATTAAAGTTTTTACCTCTTTTAGTTATTTTAAAGATTAAGGTATAATATAATAATCTTAATATTCTTATATAAGATAAATCAAGTTTTTGTTTCGTTATTAGATAATAAGGGCTCGTATTAATAATATTATTATAAGTACAGTTTTTAATATAATTAATTCCTTGAATTAAAATTGATTATAATTTTAAAGGAATATTTTTATAAGAATAAATCGATATAATACATTTTAATAAATATAAATTAAGACATTCTACTTTACCATTTTAAGCTTATATATAAGTAATACTATACTTTAAAAATAATCCTTTTGTATTATAAAAAGGTGCTTAATTTAATCGATTTAAATTCTTTAATATTATTCAAATGGACTCCCTTAATATTAATTTTAAATCGAATTAATATTATATTATAATAATTTATTATAATATTATAAATATCGGATTTAAACTTAATCGTATAAATCCATATATATTTACTAGCGCGGCAAGTAATTATAAATATATAATTGTCGTTATTTAATCCCTTAATTTTAAAGGGACCTAAAATATTATAATTGATAAATTCGAGTATATTTACTAGATTATTAAGTTTTTGACTAATAATCTCCTTAAATTTAATATAATAATAATTGTCGCAATTATACAAAATTAAATCAAGTCTAGGGATTATTATCCTTATTGAGTTTTTAATACTTTTAATAATATAATCCTTATTAATGTATAAAAACCTCCAGTAATATAAATTTAATAAAGAATTGTTTTTATTATTTAAATTTAAAATCAGATTTTTATTAATAATATTAGAGTTATAATTAATAATATTAGAGTTATAATTAATAATATTAGAGTTATAATTAATAATATTAGAGTTATAATTAATAATAT
>KZ613471.1:1252945-1277744 GCA_002865625.1 Hyaloscypha hepaticicola
TATTAAGGTTATTAATAATATTAAGGTTATTAATAATATTAAGGTTATTAATAATATTAAGGTTATTAATAATATTAAGGTTATTAATAATATTATCGTCTTCTAATAAAGCACTCATAATTACTTTAATAAATTGCTTCTTTTTATATATAAACTTAAATTTATTAATACTTTTATAATACTTTTTAAAGGTTTTTATTTTATTATTTAAATTAAAATAATTATTTCTTAATTTAAGGTATTTAATAAAACATTTATCCTTAATATACCCTTTTTTATTACAATATTTGTAATAAGATTGATTATTATTAAATGAGGTTTTATTAACCTTTAAATTAATATTAAAGTTAAATCGACTCTCCTTTAATATTAAATCACTAATTAATTTAAAGACATCAATTTCGCGTTTAAATCCTTAATTAATTTCTCGTATTTACGAGATATGTAATTGTTATATTAACTAAGTAATCCCTTTAATATTAACTAAGCGACTATAAGCTTGCCTATAATTTAATTTAACTTAATTAAATAAATCATGGATGATTGGATATTACTAATATATTCATCCATATTATTAAAGGAACCGTAATTGGTATTAACGATTTTATCGAAATAATGGCCGATTAATTTTAGACTAGTCTAATTAAAGGTTTTAACGATACTATCGTATAAATCCTTAAAACTAGTCTTATCCTTAAAATAGTCGTTATTATTGTTTGAAATAATTGATTTAAGTGCGTTTAAGGTATACTTATTATTACGATTAAATTCGGATATTCGATTAATATATTTAATACTTAATTCTTTAATAAAGTGTCGCATTTAAATAATTATATAAATTATTTAAATCCTATTAATAAATAAGTTATTATTTTATATTTTTAAATATAAGAAATATAAGAAATATAAGAAGTAAAAGCTTTCTTTCTTTATTTATCTAAGTACCATTAATACTACTTAAATGATAAAAAACTTATATTTTAACTTATAATTATACTATATACTTAATTTTATTAACTAGACTTAATTTTATAAATAAGTCTCTCTTAGTTAATTTATTAAGTTCTTAACTTTATCTTTAAGAGTTAAGGTAATAATTAAATAAGTAATTTAGTTATTATAAATGCGATTAAAGTGAAATTAAAATATATAATAATCAATTATATTTATTATTATATAAAAATTAATTCGCTTAATGTTTGCGGTTAATAATAGCTGTTAAATTGTTATCAGTCCGGATTAACGGACAGGTTAAGGGAACCTTTAAGTTGATTTGAAATCAAAAACCCCTCTTTTGCTTTGAAATCAAGGGAATTGATTTATAATAGTAATATTGATTTATCATGATTTATTATAATTTATAATGGTTAGTAAGCGTTACGGATATATATCCGGTATCTGGTTTGAAATCAATTATCGGTTATAGCGATTTAAATCCGTAACCTCTTAATATATAAATACTTGAAATTCCCTAGAAAAAATAAATTAAGTTCATGATAACTTCTTACTCTTTTCTCACAATCGGACCTCAATTTACTTTGAATTTCTCTTAAGTTACAACTTCAACTTATAACTTGAGCTTCCCTTTATAATATAAAGTACGGTTTATATTATAAAGTAACCTTTATATAAATTACAAAATTCCGACAATAATATAAAGTACGACTTATATTATAAAGTAACCTTTACACAAATTACAAAATTCCGACAATTACAATTTTATAAAAGCGATAAGAGTTATATTTAAATATACCTTTTATTATAAAAATATAAATATCTTTTATAAACGATTTATTAAGTTTTAATATTAAGTTTTCACTTATTAATTAATAAATAAGTAAAAGGGAATTGAAATCATTTACGAGAGTTAATATAATTCAGAGACTCTTAATTAACGTGAATTAATTAATTTTAATCTTTTTAATATTATTAATATTTATTAATAAGGTTATAAAAGTATTAATAATATCACTTAAATCGTTTTTATCTTTATTACTTTTATTACTTTCATTTAATTCACTTTTAATTTCAATAATATATTATAAGTAAGTATTATTAAAACTCTTATTAAAGTCACGACAGTTAATATTCTTAAATTAATAAAGGTTCTTAGCCTTAAATCGAGCCTTTTTCTTCATTTGTTCTTTTAATATATGATTTTAAAAATAATAATCTAGTTTCTTATAAATGAAATATGATTTTAAGAAATCAAAGTAATTACAAGACTTGAAGTTATTACGTGATTTAAAAGAGCTTTTAAAATTGTTATAACCTTCACGATTATAATTATTATTATATTAATAATTCTCGTTTTAATAATTATATTAATTATTATTTAAATGATATTTTTTATTAATAAAGTATATTTCAATATTATTAAATTATTATTCTTTTTTATATATAATAATTGATAACTGTAATATATTAATTAATTAAGCTTTTAAAGAGGATTAATAATAACGAATTAACAAGTTAAATGACTTTAATAAAGTTATAATCACTTTATTATTTTAAAACGTGAAAGTATATAATTTATAAAAAAGTTTAAATTATAACTTAATTAAGTCATTTAGTAATAATTAAATGACTTTTTAAGTCAATTTATTATAATACTTTATTATTATCAAGTTTAAGATAATATTATTCCATTTATTAAGGTTTAAATAATAATATTCAAGACTTTTAAAATAAGCTTATATATTATTATAAGCGTTTAAATATAAAGTCAAGATAATATAATATTAAAGTAATATACTTTAATTAAACCCTTTAATATAATAAGGAATGCCTTTATATATATTTCTTTTAAGAAGTTTACTCGTTTATATATATTATAAAATATTATTAACTTGTAATTAAAATAATTATTCGTCTTATTATATTTTATATCTTGATTATAAGTTTTATTTACTTCCTCGATTAATTTTGTATTTTGAATTAATGAAGTAATAAGTATAATTAAAGGAGCGAATTATTATAGATTTAAAGGAAATGAAAGTATTTTAAAGGGTATTAAAGGTAATTAGTATTAAAATAGTAATAGTCTTATATATAATAAAACAAGTGAGATTAAAAAGAAAGATTATTATAAAGGTTAAGGTTAAAATTTGACTTATAATAATAAAGGAAGTATAACTTGAATTAATAATATTAATAATAAAGGAATAATGATTATTTTATTATAATTATAATTATTTAATATAAGGAATATTAAAGTTATTAACTCTTTTATAAGATTAATATATATAATTCTTGATTTAACGATTTTAATATCGTTTTATTCTTTTATAATCTCTTAATTTAATATAAATATTATTATAATACAAGTAAGTCTTAAAGAGTTATTATTTTATTATTAAGTAATTATCCTTAAAGTCTTAAATAATAAAATTATTAAAATCGTGATCAAATAACTCTTAAAGGTTATAATCACTTGATTTATTCTCATTATACTTATATAATTTCATTAAGAGATATTCCTTAAAGTTAATCTTTAATATTATATCTTTAAATATCTTATTATTTTATTTCTCGATTTAAACGTTTTATTCTTAATTTATATTAAATTATAATACTTGAAAAAGTATAAGTGTAAGATTAAGTATATTTAATATATTATTCGAGAATATTTACTTATAAGTAATAAACTCGTTTAAAGAATTAAAGGCCTTTTAATTATTACTTAATAATATCCTTATTCTCGAATATAATTTTTAATATTTTAATATTTATATATATAAGATTAAGTTTATATTTAAAGGAAATATTATAATAATGATTTATAAACTCGTCAAGTGTTTTTCAAGGAGGTTTAAGGTTTAAGGTAAGTTAAGGAAAGGTCATAAGGGTTTGACTTTATAAAAAAGGAAGGTGAGAGGTTAAAATCGATTCGAGAGTAAGGTGTAATTAAAGTAATTATAAAGAGAGAAGTTTTAAAAGGAAGGTGATAAGTAATTAAATATTAATTAAGATAACTTTGTAATAAGTTATTAAATGCTTTTAATATATTATTATACTTAACAAGAAGGTAATATTTAACTTTATAAATTATTAAATGTTTTCAAAGAGTCGATTTTGTATTATTTCCCTCCTTTAATATAAAAATATAACATTTGCCTTAAATTATTAAATGCTTTTAAGGCTCTTATTAAATACTTCTTTAATTTATATTTATAAACTAATTAGTGTTAGTTCACTTATAATATATAATAATTATTATATTTTTGTGAAAATGTTAATTGCATAAAGTAATAATTAATTCAAGAGAGGATAAGGATATAATAACGTGATATTATTATATTTGAATTTAAAACTAAATTATACTTGATCGGGTAACTACATGCGGGATTGCCGAGGTTATCGGCACGTGTCGAGGCAATTTGCTTAACACGTGACCGGCACAATTGCGGTGTTGCAATTATATTAATATTTAAATAATATTTATACTAAATATTAAATTTAATAATATAAATTAAATTAATAAATTAATTAAAATTATATTAATATATATTTATTAATTTAAAACATTTATAATAAGTTTTAAATTTTAAATTTTATTTATAATTTATATATATAATACTTATTATTTTTAAAATTAAAATTAATAATTTTTTTTTATTAATATAATAAAAGTTTTATTAATAAAATAAAAAGAATATTAATTATTTATTATAATCTTATTAAATTTATAATAATTAATATAAAATTAATTTTTTTTCTTTTTTAAAAAATAAAAAAAATAAGGATTTTAATAAAATATATAATAATAATATAATTAAATTAAAATTAAAAAATTCTTATATTAAAATCTTATTATAATACTTACTTTCCTTTATTATTAATAAAGCGAATAAAGGAAAATAAACCGATTATTAATTTATATTTTAAAATTTAATAATATAATTATTAAAATATAATAAACTTTAATAAGTTTTAATATTCTTATATTAATTATTCCCTCGCTTGTTTAATAAAATAATAAATCTAGTTATAATTAAACGTATAAGGCTTAAAGTATTATATTACTTAAACTTTTAACCGAGGCCTTCGTATTACTTATTAAGTTAAAAGGTTTTATATATTATATTTTATGCATTCACTAATTGTAAAATATTACTCTTTTGTACTTGTAATAATAAGAAATCTATTCTTACATCAACTGTCTCTGAACGCCACGCTTGAAGCTCAGAAATAATGGGACCCAGGCCTAATCACCCTCCGAAGTGATATAAAATGGCTAGGGTAAACATTTTGACAATACATTTTGAACTCCCTAGGACAGTAGATTGCGCAAGGATGGGCTTGCACTGGCTCCTCCATTGACCCGACCGTCAGGTGGTCGAGGTCCTGTACTATGAGAATTTCCGAGGTCACGGCTGGGCGGTCGAGAATCACGCAGCACCGGAGGACTCCCCTGGGATGGCCCAAATGATGTGCGAGGGTGCACAGGAGCATTTGAATGCGCAAAAGGATGCTCGGGCGCCCGTGGTGGCGGACCTCCATTGGTTAAGTGCTGAGGGGGCGGTCGAGTAGATACATAAGATCCATAATTCCCATTCTGTAGATGGAGCGTAGAAGAGGAACCTAGACCCCGATGAGGTGAAGATGGATAGCCGTTTGGGACTTGTGCTGGGTGACCATTTTGATGTGGCGAGCGTGGTAGCCCATGTACGGACTGCCGCATTTGGGGCTGTCCGTTTACCTGGTGAGGAATACTAGCATTCATGTGTGGAGAGTGAGCACCATTGAGCTGGTGAACCATTACACCTTGAGCAGTAGGGGATTGCCTTGGCCAGTTGTATCCGCTCGAAGGATAAGGAGGGGCTGTAGGCCAGGTAAAAGGGCTAGGGAGGTGTTGAACCAGTTCTGGATCTGGTGTAGAGATGGCAATGGGTGCAGGAGGAGCTCTGACAACGGGCCGAGGAGATTCTCGAGTAGGAGGAGGAGCGGCTGGTGGAGGAGTTGGGTCCTTTCCAATTTTCTTCCAGTGACATTTGTGACACTGAAATTCGGTAGGTGCTTGAACAGGGCTAAGAGCATTGCCATTTTGGGTCAAGGCGGCGGCTGCAAGCGCAGCATGGCCCCCGTCTACCTCGTCAGTGGAATTATGAGCAACGTGACCATTAGTTAGTGGCAGCTCATCTGAATGGTAGTCGCCGTTGATGATAGCAGTATCTTCAGATGCAATGGTCGTGGGTTGATCAGGGCCATCTTGTGGGAATGGCCACCACTTTGGGCTGACGCTAACTTGACATGTGACACAAATCTTCTCGTGCTCAGCTTTTGTCGATAACGATTCGCCGGTGCCCTCCTCAACTTTGACGTGGGATACTGAGCCTCGTCCAGCGCTGTTTCCGTTGATGCCTGACGTGGTTGAAGTCCGGCGGTTCGCTTGTGTGGGAACCACTACAGGGTTGACCTTAGTAGACTGGTTAATGAGTGTCGCTTTTCGAACGGTACCGGTCAAGGTGAGGTCGGCTTGCTTGAAGTTCTGGACGTATAGTTGCAATGCGTTGAGCCCCGAGGAACTATCGACAATGTCGTGCATTCGGTGCACAATCGTTTTGGTGGGCACATGTTCCTTGCACCAGATCGCTGCCGTCATGGTGCCAATCTCTCCATCAATATTGACAATACTGAACTGATCCCGGCGAGAACCTTTCACCGGTGCGATGTCGAAGCCCAGAATATATCCAGCCTGGTGCGCACATGCAACATGAACTGGAAGAATGAGAATCTACTCAAGCAACAAGGGGAGTAGTGCTTACCTGGCGCTTTACACGAATGACAACCGACACAGGCACCGTTTTTTTGTTTGCATACTTTGCAGACCTCGTCGTACCTAGAAGAGGGAATTGATGGAATTCCTTCTGACGGCTCTAAGGCTTTCGCATTGCCAAATTTAACTTCCGGAGTGAAAACGGCACAGGTCACATGGACCCAATTGTTATTTGCTGTCCGTTTCAGAGGCTCTCGGGGATTGACCGGTTTATTCATCTCTTCTTGCTTCTTGCGGTAGAAATCTGCCACTCTTTGAGCATTTTCGCGATCGACTCGATCACGCTCACGCTCCTTTTCTGTCTTCTTTTTATGGTTGAGTTTTGGGGGCTCGACGAAGTCATGCTCGGTATATTCAACGGGACAGAGCATGCACTTATATTGCTAGAGAATTGTCAGTGCGAAAGTTGCAATAAAGGCGGGAATGGTTGCTTACTATAGATACTTGCGGATTTTTGTCGTTGGAGCACATATCGCATATCCACTTGCTAGGACTTCGGCTTTCACCTACGACTCCGTAGCAATTTCGATGTACAGTCATCCTACACTCCTTGCATGACAGGTGCTGATCACCCAAAGGTTCCATTTCTCCACAGATCGCACATGGTAGCATCTTCGGTTTGGGTAATTCCGGTGCAGGTGATGGCCCGACAGGTTTTTCCGATGCCGCCTTCTTTTTTTGTGCCGAAGTGTTGACGACTCCCGAGTCCACTGCAGAATCTGTGGAATCCCTTTCAAATATACCCTTGATTTTCTTCTTGGGCGGTTCGACTCCTGTAGCAGGATTTGGATACGGAGCAGGGCTTCCATCTGCAGATACAGGTGCGGTCGGTGCAAGATTTGCACTGATATCCACAATATCGTTGGCAGCGACGAGCTCTTTGAGAAGTTCTTCGTCAATCTTCTTCTTCCATGCTCGACCTCCAGCTTGCGCAACTTTCTTGGCGACTTCATCGATATCTTCCCACTGGATTGCATAGCGGCGCCAAAGTTCTGCACATCTTCGACACAGTGCGACCATCAACTGAGGCCCCTTGTCTTTGCCTGATGTTTTCGCAGCCGGATTTTCCACTACCATGGTTCCAGCAGGGGTATTCGGTGCTCGCCTCCACTGCCTCGAGTTTCTTGTACTGCAGAATTTGCATTGGAACCCTCTTTTCTTCTCAAACGCTTTATCGTTATCAAAGGCCGAGTCATCGTACTCGTCCGCAACGTCGTCTTGCAATTTGCCTGAAGATGCCTCTGCTCTCTTCGCCTCTTTCTTGCCTTTTCGCCCGGAGTAATTACCCCACACCTGCTTTCCCCTTTCGGTTTTTTTCCAGGTGTAGTAAAACCGAACAATGTTTGCCGGGCTAACGGTTTTCACGTGCTTCTTGATACTGTGCCATTCAGATCCGTATTTAGCCACGCCGTCTTCGAATTTTTTGATTTCCAGACCGCTAAGATCGGGTTCCTTGAAGATCTTTTTGTCTACTTTGGACAATTCGTCCAGCGACCTTTCCACATCATAGCCATTTGAGAGTAGTACTTGAAGCGCAACATCTGAGAGGTTTGTGGACAATTCAGGCAACCCCAGAGGCCTCGCCAAATTAGCGGCTCGACCAATATAATCGGAAACCAGCTGCTCTCGAGCAGCTTCCTCACGGAAATCTGACGGACCAGAATTATTATCTTTTGCCGGAATTTGATCAGGGTCGGGTAGCCGGTACAGCAACTGGGCGGTATTGTTCGGGTCGTCGTTATCATAGTCTTCCCCTCTATGGACATAGCCTAAGGGCTCGTCCATCACCCATTTCGGACGCTTCTCTCGAGCGATCTTCTCCGCCTCCAAAGCAGCAACCGTATCCTTTGATAATTGTGCTACCTTTTTATAACCACCGCCTTTCATATACTTCCTTTTGATTTCGGCGGGCTTGATATACTCAATTGGCCTCCCAGGCCACACCGGGACGTTGGCTTGATGTCGTGGGCCCAAGCGAGAACTTGCCCTAGGATAAATTCTATCGTCGTAATCCAAAGCATCTTCGACTTTGCAGTGGATACCAAGGTACCGAAAAAGCCACAAACTTGCTTGATGTATCTGTTCGACTGTGCCTGGATGAAAAGATATTTCTGTTTCGCTCGAGACAGTTGGACTGGTCCGACCTGTGTCAAAACCACCTCCCACATTCTCAGGAGAGTCACCTTCTTCATCGACATACTCCTCCTCTTCCACATCCATGATTGGATCCGTAACATTTGGAGTGTTTCGAGCCTCGAGCTTTTTCTCCTGGGCTTTACTACAAGGACCACATGCCCAAGCAAAACCACGAGATGGCTTTTTTAGGAGTGGCGGATTAACACAGCTCATGTGGTACGTGCTCTGGCACACAGCACAATCGACAGAGTCATTGCTGTGATTGAGTTAGCTAGCGCGGAGTAAGAGATGCCGAGGAAAGGGGTTGAACCTTGCACAATATTTGCTACACCTCTTGCAGGACTTGACAGCACTTGTCAATTCCTTGCCTCGTCCCGGCTCGACAACAATGTACTTCCATCTCTCGTCAAGGACTTTTTTAACTTCAACAGGGACGTTGATAACCTGGCTTGTTGGAATAACATCGTAGAATCGATGAATATAACGATCATACAGCTTTTCGTACCAGAAACAGTCTTTCGTTTTTCTCAATTCGTCCAACTTCTCTACTTCACTCTTATGTTTGATCTCACATTTTCCACGGAGAGCTGTAAGTGGACTAATATCAGAGTGCATGGAAGCAAATACCTGGCGGGTATCGTTGACCTTGCGGCCTATGTCCTTAGGACGATAGTACCAATTGAGCCGTAAAGCATCAATAGGCTGGCCGCTATCATTGGAAACGTGGAGAAATTCCATAATTCGGCCAAGATAATATGGCTCACCAGGAGGCTCGCAAACAAGATACACATGATCTATGATTTCATCAGTCCCCAGTTCGCAGATATCCTAGGAATACAAACCGTTGACTTCCAGAACGGTGCCATCGTCGGCTACCAATTTCTTCCCGCTCAAGCGCCCTGCACAATTTTCAAAACTCAGCATGTTCGAGTCTCGGACGCCAGCAAAAATTTGAGCAGCCATGCTAGCCCTGCGAGTTACGGCTTGAGGCGTGGCTAGATTTTGTGGAGGAACTTGCAGTTGTGGCTGAAATGTGGTTGATTGACTTGGTGCCTTCCGCTTTTTAGATTGATGGGAAGGGCCTGTGGCGGCGGGATTGGCAGAAAACGTTGAAGTTCCTGGGATCGGCTCTTTGTAATGACTCTGTATCGTCAACGTATGCTCTATATCCGGCGCTGGGATTTTTCGGGCTGAGTTTGTTGGCTTCGGAGCGTCCGTAGCATTGCCAGCATCGCCAACCCGTGCAGCTTTCCGCCCATTTGCATCTTTGGAAGAGGATGGGACCTCAAATTCAACATCTAATTCCTTATCCTCAGCGTAATTTGGTCTCGAAGTCCCCGTCCTGTTGCGCGATCGGGTACCGTAAGGAACCGCAGCACCCGTGCCACCAAGAGCGGCTTCTTTTATCGATGGAGTCGAAGAGGTAGAATTAGATGCTGTCATGGGCTGTGACTCTGCTGCGAGTATGTATGTGGTGGTCGCGTCTGCTAACTTGCTCGATTCTGGAGCCGAGGGGGAATGGAGAATGCCAGTAAGAGCTTCGCCGGAGGACATAGATTGGTGCATGGCGCTATCCTCGCCATCCTCGCCATCCTCATGTAACGAGGGGCTGTTGACTGAGGCCGCAGCACTCGAACAACCAGAGGCATCTTTGGTCATGGCGATTGCGTTGCAAGCCGAGGTCCCACGGCGCAGCTACGGATGGGATGGAAGCGCTTCTCGCAGATAAACGGGCGAGAAGCGCTGTTGTAAGAGGCCGTCGAGCGATTGGCAGCACGGCTGTGACCCATCAGAGTAAAATTATTGAGCAGGACCGATGGGGAAGATAGTGGGTGGAGAATTGCAAAAGGGCACTCGCGCTGAGATGCTTCGAAGGTTCGTTTTTAGTCGGCCAATGGTACCTGTGAGACGAGGCTATAGCTTCCAGCGTTGGGTCACTCGGATGAGATGTGCATGGAGATAGAATATATCAAGGGTTGGGTGCAAGAGGAGTGAGAGATTAATGCCTGCTAGACAGAAAGCCGGAGAGTTTTGCGGAAGGGTGGTAGTTTGAGAGATGGATGGGTTCGGAAGAAAGTTGGGGAGGTTAAGTATATGTGATAATGAGGCGCTAAAAGAAGCGGCCCACGTCTGCGTCTGCGTCCGCTCTGGCTCAGTAAGGGACGCTGGTTCAGCCAACCTCACCCTACCTCGAGTATCTCTCAATCCATACGGCGTCCACGTCTCCTTTCTATCTCCCGCTCACGATCTGATTTCTCCCCCTCGCAACTAATAGCAGGTCACTGACGACCCATATCCCCTCCTCTGGTCTCGTGACTAGGACCCCAGCGGATTATCTACCGGTACCTTATACGAGCGTCCTATGCGAGGCAGCCTGCGGCGGCTGTGGGGAAGCCTGAAATCGAATGCATTGGCTTTTGCAAAATGCTCAACCCTGCCGATGATGCTGAGAACGAGTACCATTAATTCCAAGAAGGGTCTCTGCTTAAGAACTGAAGTGGATGCCGTGACCCGAGGTTGGCCGCGGCCGGCAGATTTTCGTCTTCGACTTCCTCGTGAGCATTCAAATCACAGTACACCGTCGCGTCAAGGTGAATGGGAATGCTGAACTGTCTTCCTAAAACTTCCCTTAGGTGAACAGAGATCACGGCAATTGCCCCCTGGCTGATCAATTTTGATCATGCTACTAAACACGTGCGGAGCTTTCGATTCTAACTATGGTGAGCACCTTACTCTCCGCAGAAGCTCTGATTTGGTCATGCAGAGTTGAGAGATAGCCTGTGAAAGGAGTGAGGTGTTGGTGCTGTGTAATAAGATGCGAGCTGCTTTGAGTTAGGAACCTTCAATTCGTATCCTAAACTCCTCCGATGGGCATCAGTTTTCTAGCCACATGAACAATCGGCAATTGGCTCAGGGCTTCCACTGGATGCTTCCCGATTTGCCTGCCGTCTATAAAAAGGGTCGACAAATAGCATCCAATATGGCAGCCATCGCCCATATGTGTGCCAAAGAAACAGAGAGCAAGAGGCCGTTTAGTCCCAGCCCACCATGGCCCGAAAGGGAATTTGCTGATTCTACCGGAGTATCATCAACTTTCGTCGATGGAGGGAGAAGTGGTATCCCGCTCACCGTCACAGGGGCTCGTTGAAACAAGACGAGCGGAGAGCCAATTGAGGTAAAATCAGCCAGTCTATGCAGAGGGCTGCAAAACACGTAGCCTATAAGTCGTATACTGGTGCAATACTGCTTGTTGCTTCCTTTCGATCCATATCGAGTTGAGCAGAGGACGTCGGGAAACGGATCGCGATTGGCCGTGCGCCACGATAAGACATCAAACCGTACCAAATTACTACCGTACCTAGGTACCTAGGTACCTATTTCTACTGGCACTTGACTAGGCGTAAATTAAAACACGTGGACGACGCGGAAGCGGACATCATCTCTTCAAAGGTCTCCATTGCACGACGCGCCTTGTCTTCTTGCTTACAAACTCTTATTCACGCGCTCACTCGTCGTTTGCCACAAATTCTATTATTCGTTCTCAAATTGCCTTAGAGTTGCTATTGAGTGGCTTTGCAACAGATCTGTTGGCCGTGTCATAGTAGCTGTGCAATACACACCCTAGCGAACACGGAGGACATGATCCCCCCAAAGGCGGGAATCTACCACACGACTTCTGTGGATGTTGCCCAATCTAATCATACAACGCTCTCTCTAGCTGGCCAGAAAAGGACGTATGGGGCTTTTCGGGTCAAAGAAAGCCAACACGATGCAGCCGTTCTCGTTAACATAACCAACACTGCTGGTTTTCAACGTCCTACTGTATATGAAGAGAACAACCTTGCACCCGCCGAAACAGGCAAAGTCCCGGATGTTATTGCTCGTGACCAATCAATCTACTCGCATCGACGGGGCCTTGCTTTGACACCCACCGTCGCATCCAATCCCCTGCTCGACTTGTCTCATCCCGCTTACGGGCTACCAAAGCAACTTGTGGACAATTTCGCCTCTGTTGGCATCAAATCTATCTATCCATGGCAATCTGAGTGTCTGCTGAAAAGTGGGGCGTTGAGGGAAAAGAAAAACCTTGTTTATACAGCTCCAACAGGTGGTGGGAAATCACTGGTCGCTGATGTCTTGATGCTCAAGCATGTGATTGACATTCCAGGGAAGAAGGCAATGCTAGTTCTACCTTATGTTGCACTGGTTCAAGAAAAGATGCGATGGCTAAGAAAGGTGGTGGAAGGCATCCTCAAGACAAAGGCTTCTTCTTTTCTGGGCGAGCACCAACTAAGTGGTTGGCGAAAGCGTGGAGACGAAGATGCTGTCAGAGTTGTGGGGTTCTTCGGCGGCAGTAAATGGAAAGCCACTTGGGATGACATGGATATTGCAGTTTGTACAATTGAAAAGGTAGGTTAAATAGAAAATATCAAGATATCCGCTGATTACTAGCAGGCCAATGCTCTTGTAAACACGGCCATCGAAGATCTCTCCATTGGGAAACTGGGAGTAGTTGTGATGGATGAGTTGCACATGATCGACGACGAAAGTCGAGGTTACATCCTGGAATTGATGGCCACGAAACTTCTCAGCATCGAACAAGAAGTGCAGATTATTGGTGAGTTCAGTCAAGAAGACGTTCCAGGCACTTGTCCACCAACAAGCTTGGTCCTTTAGGTTTACACCATCATAACCAGTCTTCATATTCCCCTCTCGGAATATGAAGTATTCCGGACACGTGCTGACTACAAGATAGGCATGAGTGCTACGCTCAGTGTGAGTCAGCTAGATCTAGAGTCACTGTTTCCTTTTGCTGAACCAACACAGAACGCGGAGCTTTTAGCAAAGTGGCTAGGCAATGCCAAATTCTACATTTCAAGATATCGGCCAGTGCCTGTTGAAGAACACCTCGTCTTCGACAACGCTGTCTACGCTGCATCATCGTCGAGTAGTTTCTACAAAACGGCTACGCAACCGAACACACATAGCCGGAATTCCTCCCAAATAAAGCCTGAGCCGGCCAAGTTAATAACTCAGTCCCCGAATAAAGAGTTGAACAATGCTTTGATTAACGCTGTAGTCGCTCTTTCGACCGAGACAGCAAGGGCTGGATATGGAGCCTTAGTATTTTGCAGTAGTCGTTTGGGATGTGAGAACGATGCTATATTAATCAGTCGAGCACTACCGAGGGCCGAAGAATTAGATCCTCTCACAGCGGACAAACGGCGAAACATATTGAGTGACTTGAGAAGCACGATAACGGGACTAGATCCTATCCTGGAGAAAACCATTCCGGCAGGGGTTGCGTTTCACCGTGAGTCGATCAACAGTAAGCGGTTTATGATCTGACCGATTTTGCAGATGCCGGATTGACTACAGAAGAAAGGGACGCGATTGAAATCGCCTACGACGAAGGCGTAATAAAGGTTATGGTGGCTACGTGTAGTCTAGCAGCGGGCATAAACTTACCAGCAAGGCGAGTCATCCTCCATGGGGCCTGCATGGGTGCCGATTTGGTAGGTCCTTCAATGTTGTAAGTGTCAAATTCCCTCGAGAGCTATAAACATGACTATGCTAATCCCCCAAGGCGGCAGATGAGGGGAAGAGCCGGGCGGAAGGGCAAAGACGAGGTTGGTGGAACTTATCTTTGCTGTCAGAAAAGCGATCTAGAAGCTGTGGCGGAGCTTATGGAGGCCGATATTCCCGTTGTGGAGAGTTGTCTTCTACCAGGGAAGAGGGGCATCAAGAGGTAACCAGCAAGAACAAGCCTGTGGACGTTGAGAGGAGCTGCTGACAAAAAACCTTAGAGCATTGCTTGAAGTAATATCGACAAAGCTCGCCACGAGCAGGGTTTCAATTGATGATTATATCAGGAAGACCTTGCTCTTTTATTCGATCGATCGCAACGAGCTAGCAGACATGGTTCTGTCCACTATGCAAGATCTTAAAGAGACCGGCCTCATTGAAGAGATTGATGAGCTAGACTACTCGGCAACCCTCCTCGGTCAGGCTGTAGTAGCATCATCTCTGGCCCCTGAAGATGGCTTGTTTGTGCACAGAGAATTACGAAAAGCTTTGCAGGCTTTTGTAATGGATGGAGAGATGCACGTCCTCTACTCTTTTCCGCCCGTGCAAGCAGCTCATGGAAACATTAACTGGCAGATTTTTCGCAAAGAGGTAGAACGTCTCGACGAGAGTAACATGAGAGTCTTGGATTTCGTAGGTCTCAAACCTCTAGTCATCAACAAGATGTAAGTAGCCTAGATGTGTGTTCTTTCGGAGATACTAATACATGTCGCAGGGCGCAGGGTGGATCTATTAAAGAGTCCACAGCCCAGGAAGTGGAGATCGCGCGGATATACAGGCGTTTTTACGCTGCACTCCAACTCCGGGATCTTTGTAATGAGATGCCGGTCCACGCCGTCGCTCGAAAATATGACATCCCACGGGGAATGGTGCAGAATCTTGCGCAAACATGTCACGGTTTTGCCGCAGGAATGATCAAATTCTGTGAACGCATGAATTGGGGAGCACTGGCAGCCGTACTTGAACATTTTTCTGATCGTCTGAGAGCTGGTATATTCCATGCCCTTGAGCATCACACTGCGGCCTTTAGGTTAGAGCTAAATATCTACAGGTGCTAGGTCGGATCTGCTTGCGTTAGCCAAGATCACATATATCAAGAGTCGTACGGCTAGAATATTCTGGGAGAACGGTTTTAAGACGGTAGCTGCTGTGGTCAGTCTTATTCCTCTACCTAGTGTCTGGAGTTCGACTATCGGGGCGCCGCCGTCAAGCATTGTTTCATTTTCTAAGCCTTAAGGCAATGCTAACCTGTTATCCTTGCAACCAGGCAGCAGCGGATGTTAAAGACATAATTCCAGTCCTGTTACTAGTAAACATCCCTTCTCCAACAAACTCATATTTCTGACGAGGTGGTTAGGCGCAACCCAAGAAACCAAGAGTCACTCCTGAAGATGAGCAGAAGTATATCAATAAGCTGAAGCTGAAGGCAGAAATCATTTCGCAAAAGGCCAATAGCTTATGGGGTAGGTCTTGTCTTGGTGCAGGTAACTGATTTACGCTGACGTTTGTCAGAAAAGGAAATGCAGGCAGAGCTTGACGAAGAGGAGTGATGTTAAAGATAGATAGGCGCAATTTATGCTCGCCTGTGTCCTTCGTCATAGACATTTGCTAGCAACATGCGCTCTCCAAGATCCAAGCAGTCTCGCTTGAGGTTGGTCAATGTAGAGTCGAGCAGAAATCCCACCAAAGAGTTGTGTGACGAGGGCGAGAGCGAGAGTATTGTGGTCAAAAATGAATCCTCTTCGCATCCGTCTTGTCAAACAAATACATCCGAACTCCATGCACAAGTAATCTTCTCCGTCGCTGCAGGTAGCCGATCTCAACCTCCATAGCCCTGGCGATTGGCTTTAATGTCGAATCACTGGGTCTTGTGGATGAGGCTTCAAACCCAGCTTTCCCGTGCAAAAACTGCTGTGGGAATATCCAACTCTGCTTGGAATTCAACAATCGCATCGATAATGCAAAATGTCGATACTCTGGTCCAGCACGAATACTGAAAGGGCATCCTATTTCACCTGTCTAACCATGCCACGAGGTTTTGGCAAATCCATGTGCTAGAAATTCGAGAGGAAGCACATGAACAGTCATTACTAGTCTCGAGTTGACATTTGGTCGGACATTGTCAAATGCGCATGGATAGACGTTTCTCTGTTAGGATTGGAAATATTCATGCTCTCGAGATTTCAGCCTGCCAGTGATTTCTGGTAGCCCACAGAGAAGGACAGAGCACAACGGATTCGAGGAGAGCAGAGCAAAGCAAATTCGAGCAGAAAAAACCAGCTTCATACTCCATTCCACAAGAAAGGTCACAGTCAACAGATGACAGGAATACAATAACATAACTCTCACGCAACTACTATAGATGAGTCGGAAAGCTCGAGCTTGCGATTCGAAGTTAATCGGACGAGAAAGAGAAAAGTCGGTACAAGCGTGCAAGGTCACGCGGCCCCGAAAGTACGCAAAAGTGCTAAATAAATTCATCTACAGAGCTAACCCATCATAAAATGGAACATTTAGCAGGCAAACCGCAAGGCCCTTCCTTGTCTTTCGCCTCCGGCTCTCCACTTGTGCCATTTGCATTTGTCTTTGGTTTTGCTTGGGTATTTTGTTGTGCTGTACTGTTGTCTTTCTTTGCTACTGCCGCCGTCCCCGACGTCGTTTCATTCGCTGAGGAGCCATCTAGTCAAAAGTTGACTCTCTGTAACATATCAGTACTGTAAAGTCATAAGGCTTATGAGAGAGAGCTGACCTTGATGTGGTTGCCGAAGGTCTCGCCCTGAATAGTAGCTAGCTCCAGCTCGAGAGCAGATGGTTGGCGGGATCCGTCAGCGCCCTTGGAGAATGTTAGACATTTTTTGCAGCCTATTTGGCGATCCACTTACGGCAAAAGTTCCGGCACCCCATGGCGAACCACCACGGACCTCGGAGAGGTTGGTCAGTTGGGGGAAGGTCTTTGCATATCCGAGAGGAACATAGATGACTAGAAACTAAATTAGTAACAGAAACACGATGAGATATTTGGGCCTGGCAGAAGTCGCAGATCGTTCCCACCCGCCACAAAGACCAAGAAGATAACACTGGAGATTGACTCACTTCCATGATGGGTCAAAGTAGAAATAGAAGCAATGACAGTGCTCTCCTGTCCACCACCAGGGGTACCGGTGGAGACGAAAATACCAGCGTACTTGCCCCAGTAACCGCCAGTGCCCCATTGGCCTCCAGTGGAATCCCAGAAAGCCTTCCATTGAGCTGGGAAGTTACCATAACGTGTTGGAATGCCGAAGAGGAATGCATCGTAACTCTCGAGGGTTTTGGCATCGACGACTGGGATATCGGATTTGGGGGGTGCGTGCATCTGGAGAAAGAATGGATGAGCGCGAATCTGGATTGGAAAGAAAAAGACGTACCTTGGTCAAGACCTCCTGAGGGAGAGTCTCAGGGATTTGGAAGAGATCTGCCTCAATGCCGGCCTTCTTGAGGCCTTCCTTCTCAGCTTCGGCGAGCTTCTGGATGTGTCCACTAAAAGGCAAGACGGTTAGCACTCGTGTATCAGGGACACGTTAACAAAAGTCCGATCAAGCTCCTCGTCGATGGGGCCTCCTCGAACGCATGCAAATACCCAAATTTGGTGATACGATTAAAGCTTAAGAGGAATGACACAAGCAACAGAGGTAGTTGTTTTGCAAGAGGAAGGTAGAAGACGTGTGGGAAGCTTACTACATGGAGTACTGCAAGGAGACAAATAAGTTAGCCATTTGTTATTCATAAGATGGGAGGATAGTTGTCTCTCTCATCCCATGCACAGCATGAAGCTGGAGGCATCCGAGAACCATGCTGGGGAGGGTAGGGATTGGTCCTGCGACGATGCGAAGCTCGCAGGGTTGGGATGGCGGGGTAATTTGTGACTTACGAAGACGATAGCTACTTTGGGAGCCATTCTGAGCGATTGGGTATCTTGAAATTGGAGAGTGGGGGACGGAGTTTCGAGAGAATGAAAAGAAGAAGACAGGATGAATTGTCAAGGTCAAGGTCAAAGTTCAGGCAAGGAGGAGGAGGAGGTAGTTGAGATGTCTTTATACTTTGGAGGGGCGCCCCGCTTTGGGTGGGCACTGAGCCATTGACCAGTCAACGGCGGGCGGCTGCTACCACTACGATTCGTCGTGTTTCGGGCCTAGCGGGCCTGATTACAAGTCTTTAATCAGCAGCTTCTGCACCCATGGCGACCGCAGTCACCTCATCACCCAAGCATCAGTCATGTTCGTTAGTCGAGTCGAGCATCGTCTGGTGGTTGGTCTCAGCCTCTCAGGTCTGCCGTGGCCATTATTACGAAGCGGCCACAACCCATTGCACAGTAATACAATGTGAGGGAGTCCCGTTCCGAGGAGAGGATCTCCGATCCGTACAGGAGTACAAGTCAGTAGTCAATCAGTCAGTCAGGTACCACGGTCCACGGTGAATGCTTCGACGTCGCGCTCATTGATGATTGACCGAATGGACCGCGTCCACGGCAGTGGCCCCCGGAGGGCAATGAAGCCTGTACCAGGTAGTCCTACAGTACCTGCGTACAGAGTGAACTTCCAACATTGACGCTCCGCTGGCCACTGCCGTGGAGGCCGACCAGAACATCATTTCCCGGTGAGGGAGACAGAATATGTTTGTTTCATGGTCTTCCCCCCCACCTTCACCCACCGCCGCTTCAAAGCTCAATGTACTGCAAAAGCACAGTCAGCGCAGACACGTCCACATCTACAAGGGAATTGCTGCGAGAGATCATGAGATGCCATGCCAGTAGATGCCATCCACGGAGTGAGGTCCGAGCACGAACCAGAAAATATGGGAGGGAATGGTGGAGGACGAGGAGAGAGTGTGGTTGGCCCTTCAATGCCGAGTTCAGGTTCAGGGAACGCCTTGAGCCAGTTGGCTTCTTCCAAGTTCGAGCCCACCTCACTTCATCCCGCCCTTTACTTGTAATATCAATTCCAAGGGACCAAGATACTCTGCCTACGAGCTACCTCCCTACCTAGTAAGGTACCGTTAGGTACCTGTACGTACTGTTGGATGTCACGTCTCCAACTCAAGGATAGCAATCATAAAGAATCGTACGAAGGAACTCAATTAGGGCAAATCAAGTATATTGTCAACTGTACAGAACAAACTACGGAGGGCATTCATGGCCACATATATGGAACTGCTAGTGAGACGTGCAATGAAACGGGTACCAGGTCCTGTTAGCCTTAGGCTGAAGGCACCCTTCAACAGCCCCCTCACGACGAACAGTAGACCTCATTCCTACCCGCAATCTATCCTATACTTCCTATAACCCTATTCACGGTCCCTTACGGACCGACAAGCCTTTGAATACATCTATTAAACGCCTGAAAGCCCAGTGGCTTCGTCAAGGCGTCCGCAAGCATGTCCTTAATGTGACGGCAGGATCACTGCAAAGGTCGAAGCACAGCGTTCAGTTGAATCCAAATGTAATTGAAAATACTAAGCTAAGGAAGCTAAAGGACGAGGGGAACCTCGACCTTTAAGTACAATCTGTCCGCTTAGTATATTTGAGGCCGTAACATTCAACATTACGGTATATATAAAGTGTGGCAAGTACTATAACGGCACTAGCTATTATATTATCCCTCTCGTAAAAGAGATCTAAATACTCTCATTTAGACTATATTCTAATATCAAAAACCTATAATCCGCTATATAAAAACTCCTCACTTGAATCTAAGTTCTAGTCGTATTTCCGTTATAATTAACTAGTTAATAGTCTATTCCGACTAATTCTCATTTTCTATTAATCTTATAATCTTATAAATCTAATCTAATAATATTTCGGAATAGATAATATATATTTATATTAACTTTGGAATCTCTAATATCATTCTCTTTTCTGGAACGGGTAATAAGAATAATTAAAATATTAAAACGGGTTTTACTTATTATTTACCTTTAATCTTAATAATAGTCTTTTTAGTAATAAGAATACTAGTTTTACTAGTCTTTTATTTTACTTTCTTTAATTCTGATTTAAAGTAAATAATCTTAATATTACTATTCTTGAACTCTTTTTTAATTTTATTTAATCTTCTATTAGATTTTTATAGATTATTATAAATAGTTTATAATTCTATTATCTTTTAGTATTATTCATTCTCTATAGTTCTAGTAAGAATTCTAGTATATTTCTTTTTTAAAATAGTTTTATTTTAATATTCTATATAGAAATTAATTAAATTATAAATATTATTAGAATAGAAATAAATACTTTTAATAATTATAATAATTAATTTCTATTCTTTTATCTCAAATTAATACTTTATATAAAATAAGTAAATAATAGATATAATTATATTTACTAATATAGGATTTATTTACTATTAGATCCGGTTAATAATTATTAGTATTTAATTATTATTCTCTTTATTTTAATTAAATATTTCTTTATCTTTATTAGTTTATTCCGGATTATTTTTACTTTTATTAAATAAGAGTTTATTATTAGATATAATCTGAAAATATTTTATATTATTTTTTTAATTAATATAATTTATCTATTTTATCTTTTTAATTATAATTTCTAATATTTAAATATCTATTTTATAATAGTTTATTAGAACTTGAACTTTTTTATTAAAGACTCTTCTATTTATATTATTAATATAATAAAGTAGACTATTACTTTTAATAAAAATAAAAGTAATATTATTAAAAGAAATATTATTAAAGAGATTCTGAAAAGATATTTAATTAAAAGATATTTAAATATAATCTATTATAAATTTAAATTTATAATTTACTTTTCTGAAAGTTTTAAGAATAATTAAAATATAATATTAATTATAATAAATTAAAAGATTTGTGATTATTAATAAAATAAATAAATAATAAATAATAAAAATCTAAATTTAATATAAGGATTAATAACTTTAAATAAATAATTATTATCGATTTACTTTTATAATATATAAATTATAAAATGGAATATAGAATTTATAAGAAATATTAAATTTGAGATTTTAATAAATATAAAAGATATAATAATAAAATAAAAGGAATAATATTAGGATTTTTAATAAAAATCTTTAAAAAGTCTATTAGTTTTTTCTTTTCTTTTAATAATATAAATCTAGATATTATAATTTATTATTATTCTTATAATCCTTATTAAACTTATTCTTTTAAATATAATAAATTCAAGAATTTAATTAAATTAATAGTTTTATTTTATTAGAATTTTATTTATAATAATATTTAAATTCAAGTATAATATTCTTGAAATTAGAAATAAGATATTATTAATTATTAGAATTCTATTCTCTTTACTTGATTTTATAATATAGTTTATTATAAAATATATAAAAAGTATAATAGTATATAAAAGATATAAATATAAATAAATCGAGTATAATATAATATTCGAATCTTTTAGATATTATCTTTAAATAAAGGATCTAAAACTAAAGAAGAGAAAGAGAAAAAGAAAGAGAAATAATTATATATATAAGTCGGAATAATATTTACTCTAGTTATTATAAGTAGACTATATATTATAGTATATAATCCTATAAGAGTCTCGAATATACTATTATATAGAATACTATAAAGACTTTAAGTATTATAATATCGAATATTATAAGGAATAGTCTCGGAATATTATATTATTCTCCTCTCTTGAAAAAGTTTATTTTTAAGCTTTTTATTATTTTAGTATTATTCTCTAATTTCTTGTATAATTTAAAATCTTTTTTCTATTTCCGAATCCAATTATTTAAGAATACTAGTAATTCTAGTAAATTCTGATTTATTAAATAAAAGTCTTATAATTTATAAAATATATATTTAAAGTCAATTATAGAATACTATTCTAGATTATTATTATATCCGATTTATTTAGTTCTATAAAATAGGATTTTATAAGTTTTTTATATAGTAATTATTTTCTTTATCTTCTATTCCTTATTATTTATAGTATAATCGAGTTTTTAATTGATTTAAGAGTTTTTAAATCAAGATTATATTATTTATAAGAGTTTAAATTTAATTATCACGAGTATAGTATTTTAGGTCTAGAAGATATTATAATAGTAAGAAGTACTATAAAGGTTAAAGTATAGTATTCAGTGAGATCCAGTTATATTGAGAATATTAAATTAAGGAGAAGAGAAAAGAAGAGAAGTCAAGGAGAGAGAAGTGTTTTATATTCTCTTAATACTTATTTATATCCTTAATCTGAGATATTAGTATTATAGATATTAGTTCCCTTAACCTGAAACTAATATAATTATAATTAAATTAATTATATAATAAGTATCCTGATTATTATAATATCTATTTTATATTTATTTTTCTTGTATTTATTTTTTAAAAAATTAAACTATTATAAATAATAATTTAAATTATATATAAACTTTTTTTTTAATAATCTATTAACTAGAACTAAATTACTAATTAAGCGAAATCTCTATAAAGTACTTAATTAAGATAATATTTTAAATATTAAATAAATAATAAAAATCGAGAAGACTTTTAAATTTAAAGTTATTATACTTATATAATTCTTATATATTTATTTTATATTTATTTTCCGTATTCATTTTTTAAAAAATTAAATTATTATAAATAATAGTCCAAATCACGTATAAACTTTTTTCCTAATAATCTATTTAATTAAATTTAAATTACTAGTTAAATGAAATTTATATAAGATATTTAATTAAAGTAAAATTCTAAATATTAAATAAATAATAGAAATTAATAAAACTCTTAAATTTAAGACTATTATATTAATATAACTCTCGTATATTTATTTTATATCCATTTTCCGTATTCAGTTTTTAAAAAATTAAATTATTATAAATAATAGTCTAAATCACGTGTAATTTTTTTCTCTAATAGTCTATTAATTAATTCCAAATTATTAGTTAAATAGAATCCTTATAATACGACTGATTAAGACAGTATTTTAAGTTTTAAATAAGTAATTAAAATCGTGATTTTGGTATTTCTATTATATATAATAATATTATTATAATTATATTTTAAAATCTCAATATCGGATTTAAATTTTTTAAAAATTAGAACTTCCTTAATAATAAAACTTAACACGTGATTTTATTTTTCCTAAATAGGTCTAGTTCAGGTTTATAATTTAAATTAGACCAATATCACGTGACTTATTAAGTGTTAGTATATTAAATAAGAATGTGATTTTAAACTCGGGAAATTATCCCCTTGGATTTAAGAATTCTTATTAGTTTAAGAGTATATACTAGGCCTAAATAGGAGATTCATATTATTAATTTTATAGAAATCTTATCTTTTTTTATTAAGATTTTAGTATTCCTTATTAGTAAAAACCCCTATTCTAGAAGAATATATTTAATAAAAATCTAATCTTTAAATCTATTATTTAAAAGTATAACTTGAATTAGAAATAGTGATTTATTATACTATTCGGATAATAGATTATTTATAGTTTTTTATAATCTATTTATTAAGAATATAGAATATATTCTTATAAATTCTAATAATTTGATTTTATATAAATATTCGATTTAATATATAATCTTATATAAGTTAATTATTTAATAATTTAGTTTTTTATTTAATTTTTATATTTTCCAATTTTTAATTAATATTTAAACTTTATTCTTAATTTTAAAGTTTAATATTCTATAATATAAATCGATATTATATTATTTTTTATTCTATATTTATTTTATAATTATATAAATTATCCTTTAAATATTTTAAAGAGTCTTAATTATCTTTTATATCTCTTATCTATTTAGACATTCTCTAATAGTATAGTATAATCGAGTCTTCGATCGATTCAAGAGTCTTTAAATCAAGGTTTACTTTTTTATAAAAGTTTAAATTTAATAAAAATTAAAAAATTAAAGAATTCGAGTATATTTTTAAAAATAAAAATTAATATTAAAAATTCGTTTGATTCAAGATTAAAACATATTAATTTGGTATATTTATATATGCAAAGTCACGTGAGCTTTAATAATAGGTTTTAATAATTTTATTTTTTAATTCTTTTTTAAAAAAAATTAATATTTTTAAAATAAATAATTATTATTTATATTAAATATTAAAATTGAAATTAAAACACGTGATTAGCTTTACGGTTCAAGGATTAAAAGCTTAAATTAATAGTCACGTGATTGCCTATTAGTTTATTAATTAAAAGAATTTTTTTATTTTTTATTTTTTTAAATATTAATATTTATATAAAGAATTTATTTAATTATATTTAATTTAATATTAAATTTAAGGATTTTATTTTAA
>KZ613471.1:1277844-1295864 GCA_002865625.1 Hyaloscypha hepaticicola
TCTTATTTAACTTTTTTTTAATATAAATATTTTTTTTATTATTTATTTAAATTTTTTTATTTAATTTTAATTAAATTATTTTATTAAATTATTTTAAAAATAAATAATAATAAATAATAAATTAATAAAATTAATAAATTATAAGATTAGTGAATTTAATATAAAACTAATCTTTAAATCCTTTAAAAGATTCAAGTGAATATTTATTATATATATATAAGTGATTATATATTTATTTTATATTTATTTAATAAAATATATAATAATAATATAATTAATTTATAATTAATTAAAAGAATAAAGGTATATAAACACTTATAAACACTTTATTAATAGTATATAATCTAAATTATATATAGATCTATTATATGATTTCCCACGTGATAATTAATATATATTATAATTATTTCCCCTTTTAATAATCTTATTTCTAAAATCTCTTATATTTATTTTAATAAATTATTTCTATTATTTAGAATAAACTTTTAATTAGTATTAAAAGAATATATAAATTATAATAATAATTAATATATAAATTATATTTATATTTTCGTAAAATTATTATTAGTATTAATTCACTAATAGAAAAGTGATTAGTAATAAACCAGATAGTAATTATAATATTATATATATTATTTATATATAATATATTTTTATTAATTTAATTAAGAATTATATTTCTTTATATTAAAGGAATATTCTATATTTTAATACTTTTTCCTATTTAATATATTAGATATTTTAAATAATTTCAAAAATGGAAAAATTTATATATAAATAATATATAAAAGTTTTAAATATTTTAAAGAAAATAAATTTATTCTTTAAAAAGTCTTTAGGAATTAGTATTATTATAATATATTATATCTGGAATAGAACTAGTATAGATTTATAAATAATTAATCCAGATACTTTATTAATACTATTTAAGAATTAAATTATTTTCTATAAAATAATCTTTTTTTCTTAAATTAATAATATAATATTCTAAATATTTATACTTTTTAATTTCTTTTTCTATTCCTTTTTAAGACTTTTTTTAATTAGATTTTTAATTTAATTTCTAAATTTCTAAAATATTATAATTCTATTAAATTAATTAAAAGTAATATAATAATCTTTTAAATATCTTTTTAAAGATTAATTAATATTTTAAATACTTTAAATATTTAATTATTAATTCAAATATATAATATATTCAAATATATAATATATTCAAATATATAATATATTCAAATATATAATATATTCAAATATATAATATATTCAAATATATAATTTAAAGAATTATAAATACTATTCTAATAATAAAGGAAAATATATTCTAGTAAATTCCTTTAAGATTCCTATTTAAATTTTTTAAATTTCTTTAAATTTTCCAAAAATTATTTAAATTTTTGAAAATTAATATAAAAATATTAAATCTTATATATTCTTTTAAAGACTTATTAGAAAGTTTATATAATAATTATAAATTTATTTCTATTTTTTTTAAATCTTATTTTATTAATATTTCTTATAGAATTATATTATTTCCGAATTAAAAGAATATATTTTAGAAAAGATTATTTAATATTTTATAAATATCTAAAATTATTTAATATTTGGAATTTAGTATTTTTCTTTAATAAGAAATAATATTATTAAATTAGAAATTATTTTTTATTTAAGATATTTATAATTGAATTACTTATAATAAATCTCCTTTATTCTTCTTTATAATCTTTTTTTTAAAATATAAATATAATTATTTTGTAAATCTTAATAAAATTCTAAAAACTCTTATAAGAAAAAAAAATTCAAGAAAAGAATATTTCAATTACTATTCAGAACCTTTTTTAGTTTATTTAATTCTCTTTTTATTTATAAGAGCTAATCTTTTTATTTTAATAGATTAGAGTTTTTTAATATTTTAAAAGAATATTATAAAGTTTTTATTAATTTTAAATTATAATTTTTATTATATAATTTCAGAAAATCTTTAATATTTTTAAAATTAGAAAAAGTAAAGAATTATATATTATAATTATTTAATTAAAATCTCTATTTAATTAAATATTAATATTTCTTATATCTATTATTTTATTTATAATTAATAATAATTTCAATTTTTTATTCTTATTTTTTATTATTATTTATAAATTCCGGAAACTCTTTAATAAAATATAAATTAGAGTCTTATTTTTTTTTTAATATATATTCTTTAAAAAGGGAAATATAAAAAATTAAATATAATCTATTATATAAGTTTAGAAATTCTAATTTATATATAGATTTATTAATATATTTAAGGATTTTAAACGGATTTATAAATTTGAATATAAATTTCTTTAATTTTAATTTGAGATTTTCAATTAATAATATAATCTAGATTCTTTTAAAATAATATTTTCTTAATTAATATTTATTATAATAAATCTTTTAATTATTTTATATATAATTCTAAAACTCTTAAAACTTTTTTCACTCTTTAAAAAGAATCTCTAATCTCTTATATATAATTAATACTTTTTCTTTAATCCTATCTTTAGGATTTTATAAAAGTTTTAAATAGTAATTATAATATATTTTAAATAGTATATTCTATAAAATCTAATATTTTAAATTATTATATATAAATTCTATAAAAGATAATTTCTTAAATTAATTATTCTTTTAAAGATTATAATAACTTTTTAGATAATATTTAAAAATTTGATTTTGTTTTTCTATTTGTTTATTTATTTATAAATAGAATATTATATTTAAATATTATTTATATATTAAATAATAATAGAAAATAAATTAAAAATAATTTATAAATACTATTTCCTGATTAGAGATAATTCTATTAAATATATTAAATAGTGAGAATATATTTTTCTATATAAATTTAATAAATTCCAAAGAGTTAATTATTTTATTATAAATAATATATTTAATCATTTTCGAGTATTAATTAATAATAATAAGAATTATATTAAAATCAGGACTTTTTATTAAGTTTTTATATAATAATAGACTTATAATAAAATCTATAATAGTATAATCGAGTCTTCGGTCGATTTAAGAATCTTTAAATCAAAATTATATTATTTATAAGAGTTTAAATTTAATTATTATAAATATAATATTTTAGGTCTAGAAAGTGTTATAATAACAAGAAGTACTATAAAGGTCAAAGTATAGTATTCAATGAGATCCAGTTATATTGAGAATACTAAATTAAGGAAAAGAGAAGAGAAGACAAGTCAATGAGAGAGAAGTGTCTTATATTCTTCTAATACTTGTTTATACCCTTAGTCTGAAATATTAATATTATAGACATCAGTTTTCAGATATCAGTTCCCTTAGCCTGAAACCAATATAATTATAGTTAAACTAATTATATAACAGGCATCCCGATTGTTATAATATCCATTTCGTATCCATTTTCCGTATCCATTTTTAAAAAATTAAATTATCACGAATAATAGTCCAAATCACGTGTAAACTTTTTTCCTGATAATTCATTGATTAAACTTAAATTACTAGTTAAACGAAATTCATATAAGACACTTAATTAAAACAGAATTCTAAGTGTTAAATAAGTGATAGAAATCGATCAGACTTTTAAATTTAAGGTCACTATACTAATACAACTCTCGTATATCCATTTCGTATCCATTTTTTATATCCATTTTTTAAAAAATTAAATTATCACGAATAACAGTCTAAATCACGTGTAATTTTTTCCCTAACAGTCTATTAATTAACTTCAAATTACTAGTTAAACGGAATCCTTATAATGCGACTGATTAAGGTGATATTTTAAGTCTCAAATAAGTGATTGAAATCGTGATTTTGGTATTCCTATTATATATAATAATATTATTATAATTGTATTTCAAAATCTCAATATTGGGTTTAAATTTTTTAAAAATTAGAATTTCTTTAATAATAAGGCTAAGTACGTGATTTTATTTTTCTTAAATAGGTCTAGTTCAGGTTTATAATTTAAATTAGACTAACCTCACGTGACTCATTGAATACTAGTATATTAAATAAGAATATAATTTTAAATTCGGGAAATTACTCTCTTGGATTTAAGAGTTCTTATTGGCTTAAGGGCTTATACTAGATTCAAATAGGAGATTTATATTACTAATCTTATAGAAATCTTATCTTTTTTTATTAAGACTTTAGTGTCTCTTATTAGTAAAAACCCCTATTCTAGTATAGGTGAATTAAACGAAAATCTAATTTTTAAATCTATTATTTAAAGGCAAAATCTTATTCCAGAGTCTTTTAAGTTATAATAAACTATTTAATAAATTATATAATATATATTATTTGATTTTAATTCTTTAGTAAATATTATATTCTTTATAATATATATAAATATTAATTTTTATATTTTTCTAATATTAGAATCTTCTAAAAAACTCGAATATTTTCTCAATTCTATAATATTCTATTAAAGGATTATTATAATAAAATTTTATAATTTCTTTATATTATATTAGATTCTCTAGTATAATAATTCTTAATTTATATTTAAATAAACTCGAATTATTTATTATTCAGATTTCCTTTCTATTAGTATTTCTTTTATTAAATCTCTTTTTTATAATATTTTAATATCAGGAATTATTCCTTTAAATTATTTGAATAATATCTAATAATAGTTTAAATAAAGGAATTAATATTATAATACTTTTAATAATTATATATATTTATATTTATAAAATTAAATATTTATAATTATTTAATTCGAAAATTCAAGAAAATAAATCTTTAATATCTTTAAATAATAAGATTAAGAATATTCTTTTTATATTAGTATTTGAAATAATATTTTTAAAATATATTTTATTATTTTAATTCTCTTATAGATAATTTAAATAAAGATTTCTTTATTCTTTATATAATAAATAATATTTTCAAGTTATAATAGAGATAATAAGTTTTATAAATTTATTTTTAAAAGATAATTTTTTAATAATTTATATAATTACTTAAATTATAATAATAAAAACTCTTTTAAATTTATTTTAAAAGATTAAGAATTATATTATATTAATAAGACTATTAATATAATTGAAATATTTATTAAATTTATTTATAAGATTTAAAATATCTTTATAATATATAATCTTAAAATTATATATTATAAAATATATTATTTAATATATTTAATAATTCTTTAAATATTTTATTTTTATAAAATATTAAAGGTTTTTATAATTAATAATAATCTCGATTATATATTTAATATTTTTAAAATAATAATATTAATATTTAAAAGTTTTTATAATTATAAGAAATTCTTTATTATAAATATTATAATTATATTTAATTCTAATAAGTTTTCGAAATTAAAATACTATTAGATACTAGTATTATTTAATATTATTACTAGTTTTATATTATTATAAAATAGTTTTTATAATTATAAATTTTAATATATTAATTTTTATTCTAATCTTTTTAAAAGAATTAAAATAGATTAGAATAGATATTAAAATAAATATATTCTTTAAGAATTAAAAACTCTTTTATATTATCTTTATTTATTAGAATAAATCAGTTTTATAATCTTATTTTATATTCTTTAAGAAATTTATAAATTCAAGAATTATATATAAATATTAATAAATAAATCTATAATAAAAATTTACGAATTTAAGAAAAACTTAAATATTATAAAATAATTCTAATTTAGATTATTTAATAATATTATGGATTTATTTAAAGTTTATTTAAATATCTTTTATATTAATAAGGAATTCGAGAAACTTAATCTTTTTAATATTAAACTTATATTTATTTAATTTATAAAATATATTATTTTTATATAATCTAATAAATATTTAATAAATATAATTATAATATTTATTTTCATTTCGTGAATATATAAGAATATTATTCAAATATATTATTATAAAATAATTTAATAGATTAATTAAAATTATATTAATATATATTTAAAATATTATTAATATATTTATTAATTTAAAAGATATTATAAGAAATTTAAAATATTTATAATAGGTTTTGAATATTATTTTCTATTTATAATTATTATATATATATATATATATATATAATAATAAATATTCTTAAAATTAAATTTAATAAAAATTTTAATTCTTATTAGTTTATTAAAAGTCTTATTAATAAAGGAAAGAGAATATTAATTCTTTATTATAACTTTATTAAATTTATAATAATTAATATAAAATCGAAAATCTCTATTTTTCTTTAAAATAAAAAAAATAGAAACTTTAATAGAATTTATATTAAACTTAATTTAATATTTATAAATTATATTTTATAAATATAAATATAATACTTTTAATTAAACTTTTAATAAATTATATAAGGAATTATAAAGAATTAATTTATTTATATTAATCGAATATTTAATATTTTTTAAATTAAAAAACTCTAATACTTTATTAGAATTAAAATAATCTAATATATTATAATTAGACTCTTAAAAGTATAATAGTATTTCCGAGACTCTTTAATAAAGAGTATTAATCTAATATATAATTATATTAAGACTATTATAATTAGAATTATATAATAATATAAATATTTGAAAATTATTATAAAAATATAATTTTTAATTTCTCGAATAATTATATTTATTTTTTATTATAAATAATATTTGAGATTTAATATCTAATAGACTATTAAACTTTTTATTAAACTTTTTCGAAATGAGAATTTTAATATTATTAGATTATATTAGAATATAGACTTATTTTTTTTTAATATAATTAATATATTATATAATAGTTTTTTTTATAAAATTCTATATTAAAAATAAAATAATAAATATTAATATTCTTATAATTATAAAACCGGAATTTAAATAAATATATTTTATTATAATTATTTATAATGAAAATTTCAAGATTATAAATTTAATAGACTTTAAATTTATTATTATAAAAGATTATAAAGTTTTAATTATATTTAATTAAAGATATAAATCTCTTATTCTAAATTCACTTATTATTAAGAAAATTATAATCTATTTTCATATTTCCTAATCTGATAAATACTTTAAAGATATTTATTTTAGATTAAATTAATTAAATATAAATTATTATATAAATAAATATACTTTTTTTATTAGGATTATAATTATTAATATTTAAGATTTAGTCTTTCCTTTTTCCAAGTCTTTTATAGAATTTGAATACGATTATTCTTTTTAAATAATTTAATTTATTTATTATTAAAAACTCTTGGAATTCTTTTAAATCTTTATTTTTTTAAAATTCTATTTTATTTATTTATTATATTTGAAATATCTTTTATTATTTATATAATATTCTTTTTAATTATAAATATAATAGATTATATTAATAAAGAAATTAGATTTGGAAAAAGATTTAAAAAGTCTAGAATTATTATCGGATATATTATTATAATATAATCTGGACTTTTTCTTTTTCTTTTAATATTTCTAGAAATTTAAATTTCTAATTCTAGAATCTTTTAAAATAGAATTATTCTTATTTGAATCTTTTTTTTAATTTTTTTTATTTATAAATAAATAAGATTTTTAGTCTATTAAATCTATTTAATTTAATATCTTATAGATTTTATTTCTTTTTTATAAAATATAAAAGTAAATTACTTTTTAATTTTTCTATTTATTAAAATAATATTAAGAATTCTTATTTAATTTCTTTTAGAATATAATTCTTAATTTACTTTAAAAGAAATTATTCGAGTATATAATTTAAAGACTGATTCTCTATTTAATTATTAGAATTCTCAAAGGCCCTAAAATACTTTTTATTAATATATTTAAAGTATAATAATTATATTAATTAAAAAGGCCTTGAAATTTTTCTAATAATTTCTATAAAGAAAAGGACTTTACTTTTATATAATTTTTTAGATATTATAAGTATTATTCTATAATATACTTATTATAATATTTACTCGAATTGAATATTTATTATAAATTTATAATTAGGTTTTAAAGATTTATTTTTATAAGAAAATAAAGATTTTTTATTTATTTAAATTCTTTTTATAATATATATTAAAAGTCCGGATCTTATAGGACTTTTTTCTATTAAATTCTATTTTAAGTTTATTATATTATAATTCTAGAATAATAGTATTATTAAAATTATTAATATTTATTAGATTAGATATAAAAGAACTTTTCTATTTCAGTCTAATATTCTTTAAATTCAAGGACCGAGAAAAGATAAAAATCAGATTAATAAATAAATTATTAATAGAGATAATTAATCTCAAGTCTTTTTATAAAATATTCTTCTTTTATTAAAAATCTAAAATATAATAATTAATTATATTAACTTTTTTATTTATTTTTTATAAATAATTAATATTAGAAATTAAGAATATTTTAGTATTTCTTATTATTATAATTTAAGTATTAAGAATAAGTTTATTATTATTATTAATAGGATTATTATTATTATTATTATAATTATTAATAGGGACTTGAGATTCCTTATTATTAAAAATAGAATTTAATAATCCTTTATTATTTCTATTAGTAATTTAATTTATTTTACCGGTTTGATTAAATACCGGAATAGTACTTTTAGAATAATAGTTTAATATTATTATTTATTAAACTATTTCTTATTAAAGAGTAAAAAGATTAATTTATAAAATAGATAATAATAGATAATAAATTAATGAAATTAATAAATTATAAGACTAATAGATTTAGTATAGAATTAATCTTTGAATTCTCTAAAAGGTTTAAGTGAATATTTATTATATATATATAAGTGATCACGTGTTTATCCCGCACTTATTTAATAAAGTATATAATAATAATATAATTAATTTATAATTAATCAAAAGAATAAAAGTATATAAACACTTATAAGTATTTTATTAATAGTATAATATAATCGAGTTTTTGATTAATTCAAGAATCTTTAAATTAAGATTATATTATTTATAAGAGTTTAAATTTAATTATTATAAATATAGTATTTTAAGTCTAAAAAGTATAATAAAAGATTTTTTATTTGTATAATAATAAGAAATATTATAAAGATTAAAGTATAATATTTAATAATTCAATTATATTAAGAATATTAAAAAAAGAAAAGAAAAGTCAAGAAGAGAGAAATGTTTTATAATCTCTTAATTAATAGTAAATACGAGTTTTGAGAATACTAATATAATGGAAATATTATAAATTATATTATAGATTATATTATAGATTATATTATAGATTATATTATAGGGAGTAAAACTTATAGATTATTACTTTAAAGTATTAAAAAGTATTATATTTATTAAATATTATACTCGTTATTTATTAGATATTTTATTCTAGAGTATTTTATTTCTGATTTCTTATTCTTGAATATTATACTTATTACTTATTAGACTTTTTATTCTAGAGTGTTTTATTCTTGATTCTTTATTTCTAGATATTATATTTATTATTTACTAGATATTTTATTCCTAGATTCTCGTTCTTGAATTCTTATTCTTGAATATTATACTTATTACTTATTAAGTATTTTGGTCTTGGATTCTTATTCTTGAATATTATATTTATTATTTATTAGATATTTTATTTCTTATTCTTAGTATTTTATTTCTAGATTCTTATTCTATTCTTAATATTAAAACTTCTAGTATTATAGACTTCTAGATATTATAGATTCGTGAATATTATTAATTTCTAGATATTATAAGTTCGTGGATATTATTAGTTCTTAAATATTATAAGTTCGTGAATATTATTATCTCTTAATATTATTAGTTTCTAGATATTATATTACAAGTTCGTGAGTATTATTAGCTTTTAGATATTACAAATTCGTGAGTATTATTATCTCCTGGTATTATCGGCTTTTAGTCTAATTAACTCCTGGTATTATTAACTCTTAAATATTACAAGTTCGTGAATATTATTAATTCCTAATATTACTAGTTCCTGGAAACTTTAAGAGTCTTAAATATTCTCGATAAAGTTAATTGTAATTTATTTATAAATTATAATTAGATGTTTTAAGGAGTATTTTATAGGAGAGTCTATACGAGTGATTGAGAATATACTTTTAAGCGAGTGTAATAGGAATGTGAGATCAAGTAATAATAGTTATACTGTCGCACGCCAGGGGTACTCCCCTGGCCTCCAAATCACCTGATGTCAGGGACTCTCCGAGCCCCTATATATACAGTCCATAGACCCTCTCAATTTCATGTTCAATAGAGCACTTTTCGACATGCGACAGTTATGAGCCCCGGTTACTGCAAGTCCACTGCGCGACAGTATAGCACTTAGGAACGCTCTCCGCTCTCCTTACTCATTAAGGGAGTATAATACCTCAATTGATGTTCACGATTCGACAAGCTGCCCTCCTGAAACCCTGCGGACATACAGGTATTCCCACCGGTCGGAGGCCTTTACTGGCTCTCCTTTCACAATAATAACCGTACGGGCACACGAGCGTACTGTACGGTATACCTCAATTGAGCTTACGATTCGACGAGTTCACGAAAGCCCTGTAACGATATAGGCACCAAAGCAAGCCCTGTAACGACACAGGCATCCCAACGGTCGGAGGCCTTCACTGGCTGATCCTTCCACAATAATAACCGTACGGGCGCACGAGCGTACTGTACGGTATACCTCAATTGAGCTTACGATTCGACAAGCTCACGAAAGCCCTACGACGACATAGGCACCAAAGCAAGCCCTGTGACGATGCAGGCATCCAACGGTCGGAGGCCTTCGCTGGCTATCCTCCCACAACAAGACCGTACGGGCACACGAGCGTACTGTACGGCAAACCTCAATTGATGCTCACGATTCGACGAGCTGCCCTCTTAAAGTCCTGTACTCGGCGACAACGCAGGCATTCCCACCGGTCGGAGGCCTTCGCTGACTCTCCTTCCACAATAATAACTGTACGGGCGCACGAGCGTACTGTACGGCATACCTCAATTGAGCTTACGCTTCGACGAGCTCACGAAAGCCCTGCGACGACATAGGCACCAAAGCAAGCCCTGTAACGATACAGGCATCCAACGGTCGGAGGCCTTCGCTGGCTATCCTTCCACAACAAGACCGTACGGGCGCACGAGCGTACTGTACGGCAAATCTCAATTCAAGCTCACGATTCGACGAGTTCCTCAAGTAAGCCCTACAACAATGTAGACACCAAAATAAGCCCTGCGGCGACACAGGCACAACGAAACGTCAGCGGTGTTCCTGAACACGCTGGCGTACCTCTCATACCAGCTCAATTCGACAAGTTCCTCAATCAAGCCCTATAACGATATAGGCATATATCTCCAAGCTCTTTACGACGAGCTCCCCTCTCAATAACAAGCCCTGTAACGATACAGGTATATACTTCACGTTAATAACTATAACCAGCCGTATCCTGTATATATCCCGTTGATCTGTAATCTCTCCAAGTGGAGTGAAGTATAATAGTAGTATATAGATACAAGAGCTTGTAGTCGTCCTGCCAAAACGCGTTAACGGAGTATTGAAGGGAATATTAGTGGAATTATAGTAGCAAGGCAAAACTGCTATAGATATTTATAGAGGTATTAGTAAGTAAAGGATAAAAAACGAGAAGGAGAATAGGGATAAAGGAATAGGAATAGGTATGGGAGGGTTATATCTGGAATACCGAAGGCCTGAAAACAAGTATTCGGCCAGGGACAAGTGTCTTAAACAAGTTGAGAATATACGATATATTAAAGCAAAGCGCGGATCCTTATTGCAGAGCACGAAAGCAGGGTATTTCAGGGTTATTTGATCTGTCAGTTCAGCAAGCAGGCTCTTCAACTATATCTCCTTGTTTTATGAGCCTCTGAACTCGTTTTGTATTTAGTTAACTGCTCTTCTCAGGCTGTTAGTACACTTTAAAGCTCACTTGACGACCTGGGGGCTGTGTTGCATGCCAGGGGTACCCCCCTGGCCTCCAAATCACCTGATGTCAGGGGCTCTCCGAGCCCCTATATATACAGTCTATAGACCCCCCCAATTTCATGCTTAATAGAGCGCTTTTCGACGTGTGATATATACTTATATATAATAAATCGGAAATGGAAAGGATTGTGAGATAATATATAAGAAAGTATAGATTTTAATAAAAATATAAAGAAATTAAACCTTTTAATAATAGGGAATAAAAAGTAAATATTAGTATAATTATAACTTTTATTTTATTATTTTATTATTATAATTATAATTATAATATTATATATTAAAGTAATTAATTATTATAATATTAGGAATTTATAATTATATTATTCCCGGTATTAGATTTATTTAATACTAATCCCTTTTATTTCTTTTAGATATTCTATACGAGTTTCCTTTTAATTAGATAATTATTTTAATAATTATTCAATATTCTATTTCGTATAATATATAATTATATTCTTTATTTAAAAAAGAATTAATATAAAATTGAATCTTCACTTTCCTTTTTGAGAATATTTAATATTTTAAAATAATTAATATAAGGATATTATAGAGATTAGAGATTATTTCTTTTATAGAATTTATTTGCCTATTTATATTCTTAATCTGAAATATTAATATTATAAATATCGATTTCCAGATATTAATTCCCTTAATCTAAATCTAATATAATTATAATTAAACTAATTATATAATAGATATTCCGATTATTATAATATTTATTTTTTATATTCATTTTTTAAAAAATTAAATTATTATAAATAATAGTCCGAATCACGTGTAAACTTTTTTTCTAATAATCTATTAATTAGGCCTAAATCACTAATTAAACGAAATCCCTATAAAACACTTAATTAAAATAATATTTTAAATATTAAATAAATAATAGAAATTATAAAGACTTTTAAATTTAAGACTATTACACTTATATAACTCTTATATATTTATTTTATATTTATTTTATATTTATTTTCTATATTCATATTTTAAAAAATTAAATTATTATAAATAATAATCTAAATTATATATAATTTTTTTTTTAATAATCTATTAATTAATTCCAAATTATTAATTAAATAGAATTCTTATAATATAATTAATTAAAATAGTATTTTAAATTTTAAATAAATAATAGAAATCGTGATTTTAGTATTTCTATTATATATAATAATATTATTATAATTATATTTTAAAACTTTAATATTAGTTTTAATATTTTTAAAGAATTATAATTTCTTTAATACTAAGACTAAACACGTGATTTTAATTTCCTGAAATAGATCTAGTTTAGGTATATAATTTAAATTAGACGTAAATCACGTGACTTATTAAATACTAGTATATTAAATAAGAACGTGATTTTAAATTCGAGAGATTACTCTTTTGGATTTAAAGACTCTTATTAATTTAAGGATTTATATTAGATTTAAATAAGAGATTTATATTATTAATCTTATAGAAATCTTATTTTATTTTATTAAAACTTTAATATCTTTTATTAATAAAAATTTATAATAATTAATATTATTATAATATTTATTATATTTTATATATATTATAATATTAAATATTATAATTTTAAATATATTAAATAAATAGATTATATTTAAAAATTAAAATTCCTTTTGTCTTTTAATTTTCTTAATTTAGTATTTTTAATTAGATTTGAATTTAATTAAATATTATACTTTAATCTTTATAATAATTTTACTATTATATAATATTAAATTTATTTATACTAGTTTATAGAAATGACTAAAATACTTTCTAATAAAGAATTCGAATTATTCTTAAAGAATAATAATAGAATATTATTTCTAATATTCAAAATCTTCTCGAATTATAAATCTTTAAAGAAACTAATTAATTGAATTCAGTTTTATTAATTATTAATAATTAATTCAAATTTATTAATTTAAAATAAAATAGAATAATAGTTAATCTTTTATTAATTTAAAATAAGAAATAATTAATATCTTTTATAATCTAGTTAATTTCGGAATTTAATCCTTAACTGGAATAAATAATATTTTTACTCTTTATAATCTAATTAATTTCGGAATTTAATTCTTAATTAGAATAGATAATATTTCTTTAAAATAAAATAATAATTAATTTCCCTTTATTAATTCAAAATAATAAAGGATTTAATAATTAATTTTAATTTATCGATTTTAAATAAAAAAGGATTTAATAATTAATTTTAATCTATTAATTTCAAATAAGAAAGAATAATTACTAGTTTTAATCTATTATTCTCAAACTAGAATTTAGTCTAATATTCTATTATAATAAATATTTATTATAAACTGAATATTAATAAGATTAAATTAAATAATATTCTTTAAAAAAATATTTTCTAATTTATTTATTTTAATTTCAATAATAAGAGATAATAATAGAATAAGATTAAAAAGAAGAAATTCAATATTATAAATTTTTAATATTAAGAGAATTATCTAATTATTATTTTAGAAAATAATAATAAGATATTATTTATTAATCTAAAAGATAAAATTATAAAAGAATATTCGAAAGTAATAAAATAGAATTAAAAAATAAAAGTCTATTAAATACTAATTAATCACTTTATAAAAATTACTAATAAGTAAATAAAGTCCAATTAGAATTTCTATAATTATATTAAATATTTTATTAATTAGATTTATATATTTACTAATTAGAATAATAAATATAAGATCTTTATTATCTGTTTTTAGAAAAAGGAATAATTAATTTAAAAAAAAATAATAAAATAGAAAAAAAATTAAACAGATTTATATAGAAATCGAAATAAATTTCCAGAAACTTTATAGAATAATTAAAGGGAAATCTTTATAATTCCTTTTATTTATATAATTAAGAATTTACTCGATTATTAATAATTTATTAGAATTAAAAATCCCATTTCCTTTATAGGAAAGAATAATTATTTTATTAAAAACTAAATCTTTAATATATAAAATAAATTAATATAAAATTCCTTTGAGTTTAATAATAATATCTTTAAGATTATTTATATAATTCGATTAATAATTAGAGACTTTAAAGACTTTATCTATAATAGACTATAATCCGGTCTAATTATCCCGATTATAAAAATTGAATAAATCTTTAAAATCCTTTATTAGATTTATAATAAAAATAAGAAAATAATTAAGTAGTAAATTAAAAAGAATTATTAAAAGTTTAAATAAAGGAATAAGTCTTTTTTTATTTTTTAAATAGACTTTATTTACTTTATAATTAAATTAAATAAATTATTAGAGAATTAGTATAATAATCTATTAGATAGAATAAATATTAAATTATTAAAGAATCTAGAAAATAAAAAGTTTAATTTAATTAAAGACTTGATTAAATAATATATAAAATAAGAAAATAGACTTTTCTTTATTAAAAACTAATAAAATCGAGAGAATTAATAAATTGGAACTATTTATTAATATATAATCTCTAATCTATAATATATAAATAAATCTTATAATATTCTTATTATTATATATTTAATATTCTTTTAATTAAAAGAACTATTCTATTAAGAAAATAAGAATAAGATTGAAAAATTAAATAATTTATAATATTTTTAATATAATAAAATAGGATATTAAAAGAAAAACTATTCGGATTTAAATAAGTTTATATTTATTAAAAAAGACTAATCCGATTTTAAAGATAATAAATAAGATTCAAATAATAAGAATATATATTAATATTTATTAGATAATAAAATCTCTAATAATAATTCGGGAAAAGTCTAGTTTTAAAACTAAAAGTAATTAGTCTAAAATAATATTTCTATTAAGAATCTATTAATCTAATTTAGTTTATTAATAGAAAACAATTCCTTATTAACTATAAAGTAAATTAAGGAAATAAAATCAGGACTTTTAATATTCTAGTAAATATTAGAATAAATACTTATATTTTAATTAATTAAAATCTTATTCGCTTATTAATAAATATATTATATATACTAATATACAAATTCAAAAAACTAATTCCTTTATAAGGATTTAATAACTAGTCTAATAAAACTATTTAATAGATTATTGAATTAAATCTGGAATTTAATAAATATAAATAATTTTAATAATACTTTTTTATTATTAAACTTGACTTTTATAATCTTATATTTAATAGAAAGTAATTTATAAAATATAATATTTTATTAGACTATTAATAGAATTACTTTTATTAGTTAAAAGATTATAAATCAGACTAGTAGAATTCGAATTAATAAGACTAATTTCTTAAGGGGAATTATTAATAAAAAGATAAATTAATAAATATATCTATTCAAGTTCTCAAGAATATAAATATAAATCCTTAATAAGAAATTAAGGAAAGATAATCTAGACTATTATTTAATAATCTTTAAATATAAAAGATTAAATGCTTTTAAATAATAGATTTAAAGATTAGATTTTCATTAAATATACTCTTTTAGAATAGGAGTTTTTACTAATAAGAGACACTAAAGTCTTAATAAAAAAAGATAAGATTTCTATAAAATTAGTGATATGAATCTCCTATTTGGGCCTAGTGTGAGCCCTTAGACTAATAAAAACCCTTAAATCTAAGGGAATAATCTTCTATTTTTAAAATCATATTCTTATTTAATATACTAGTATTTAATAAATAATATAATATTAGTTTAATTTAAATTATAAACCTGAACTAAATCTATTTATAAAAAATAAAATCACGTGCTTAGTCTTATTATTAAGGAAATTGTAATTTTTTAAAAATTTAAATCTAATATTAAGATTTTGAAATATAATTATAATAATATTATTATATAAAATAAAAATACCAAAATCACGATTTCTATTATTTATTTAAGACTTAAAATATCACTTTAATAAACGGTATTATAAGGATTCTATTTAACTAGTAATTTGGAATTAATTAATAGATTATTAGAAAAAAAATTATATATAATTTAGATTATTATTTGTAATAATTTAATTTTTTAAAAAATAGGTGCGGAAAATAGATATAAAATAAATATACGGGAATTATATAAGTGCGACAGTCTTAAATTTAAAAGTCTTTATCATTTCTATTATTTATTTAATATTTAAAATATTACTTTAATTAAGTGTCTTATAAGGATTTCGTTTAATTAGTAATTTAGACCTAATTAATAGATTATTAAGAAAAAAGTTTACACGTGATTTAAACTATTATTCGTGATAATTTAATTTTTTAAAAAATGAATACGGAAAATGGATATAAAATAGATATGAAATGGATATACGAGAGTTATATAAGTGTAATAATCTTAAATTTAAGGATTTTTACTATTTTTATTATTTATTTAATACTTAAAATATTATTTTAATTAAGTGTTTTATAGGGATTTTGTTTAATTAGTGATTTAGGCCTAGTTAATAGATTATTAAGAAAAAAGTTTATATATAATTTAGACTATTATTCGTGATAATTTAATTTTTTAAAAAATAAATACAGAAAATGGATATAAAATAAATACACAGGAATTATATAAATATAATAGTTTTAAATTTAAGAGTCTTTACGATTTTTACTATTTATTTAACCTTAAAATATTATATTAATTAAGTGCCTTATATAAATTTTATTTAATTAGTAATTTAAGTCTAATTAATTAATTATTAAGAAAAAAGTTTATATGCGATTCGGACTATTATTTATAATAATTTATTTTTTTAAAAAATGAATATAGAAAATAGATATAAAATATATAATAGTCGGAATACTTATTATATAATTAATTTAATTATAATTATATTAATTTTAAATTAAGGAAATTAATATTTGTAATATTAATATTTCAAGTTAAGGATATAGATAAGTATTAAGAGAATATAAAATACTTCTTTCTTTTTAATTTCTCTTCTTTTATCTTTTCCTTAATTTAATATTCCTAATATAATTGGATTATTAAATATTATATTTTAATTTTTATAATATTTCTTATTATTATAAAATGGATATAAAATAGTATATAAGAATTATATAAGTATAATAGTTTTAAATTTAAGAATCTTTACGATTTTTATTATTTATTTAATATTTAAAATATTATTTTAATTAAGTG
>KZ613472.1:0-109807 GCA_002865625.1 Hyaloscypha hepaticicola
TTTATTAATTATTATTTAAATTATTAAATTAATTAAAAATAATATTAAAAAGTTTAATAAATATATTTAATAATAAATCAAAAATATTATTAAAAGATTATATTTTATTAAATTTAAAAAAGATATATTTTATTTTTTTATTTTTATAAATATTTTATTTATAAATAATAAAGACTTTCTTTTATAAATTAATTATATTTTAATATTAATTATTAATATTAAATATATAAATATCTTTTATTAATCTTTTATTAAATATAAACGAATTATTAAAAGTATTTTAATATTAAAATTATATAAAATACTTTCTGATTTTAATTTAAGAATTTTAATTAAATTTATAATTAATAAAGTATTATAAATTGACTTTTTATTAATTATTTATATAAATTTGAAATTATTATATAAATTCTTTATTAAATTAAATATTATATAAAAAAAATATAATTAATATAATTATTTAATATAAATAATAAATATATTAATAAAAAAGTAATAAGTATATTAAAAACAATTATATTATATTTAATAAAGAGAATATATATAAATATATAAAAGTATTAAATAAATAAAAAGATTATATTAAATTATTTTTAAAGTGATTTTAATATTAATATAATTATATAATAATATAATTAAACGCGTTTAAATCTTTATAATTAATTTTAATTAATTTTAATTAATTTTCAAGAATAAATTAATAATATTATAATATTATTAACTTTTCTTTTTTTAATTAATTATTATTTCTATAAATATATAATAATTATTATATATTATTAATAATTAATAATTTTAAAATATTAAAAGATTTTTAAAAAAAGATTTAATATATTTTAAATATTTTTATTAAAATTTAAAATAAAAATATAAATTTATATAAAAAAAAAATTATATATATTTTATTAATATATTAAAAAGATATTAAATAATAAAATCTTTAAAAAAGAAATTAATTTAAATTTTATTATATATTAAATTTTTTTAATATATTTAATAATAATATTTTTAATAATATTTTTAATATTATAAAAAGAAATTATTTTTATTTATTTAATTTTTTTAATTTAATTTAAATAAAAAAGGTTTTATTAATTTATTTTATTAAATTATTTTAAAAAAATTATTTTAATAAATATTAAAAGTTTAAAAGATTTTTTATATTTAAATAATTTTTTAAATTTAAAAGAGTTTTTATTTAAATAAAATTTTAAATTTAAAAGAGTTTTTAATTAAATAATTATTTATTTAAATATAATTTTTAATTAAATTATTTTTTAATTATTTTTAAAAAAAGTCTTTTATTTAAAATAATAATTTAATTAAAAAAAATTATTTAAAGAATTCTTTTATTTAAAACTTATATTATTTATTTAAAAGCTTTTTTATTATTAAAATAATTCTTTATTTATAAGATTTTTTATTATTAAAATTCTTTATTTAAAAAAACTTTTATTATTAAACTTTTTATTATATAAAAAAAATTATTAATTAAAAAGTCTTTTATTTAAAGGATTATTTATTTAAAAGATTATTTATTTAAAAAAGTATTTATTAAAAGGATTATTTATTAAAGGATTATTAATTAAAAAGTTTTTTAATTAAAGAATTCTTTAATTAAAAAAAAGACTTTTTAAAGTATAAAAAATTATATAATATTATCTTTTATATTAATACTTTAATAATTAATATTCTTAAATTTAAAATTATTATATTTATTTAATTTATATATTTATTTTTAAAAAATTAAATTATTATAAATAATATTTTAATTTATATATAAAAAAATTTTCTTAATTATTTATTATTAAAGTTTATATTATTAATTAAATAAAATTTATATAATATATTTAATTAAATTAATATTTTAAATATTAAATTAATAATAAAAATCGTTTAAAATCTTAAATTTAAAATTATTATATTTATTAATTCTTATATTTTTCTTTATTATATTTATTTTTTATTTCGATTTTTTAAAAAATTAAATTATTACGAATAATAATCCAAATCACGTGTGAATTCTTTTTCTTAATAATTAATTAATTAAACGAAATGTTTATAATATACTTAATTAAATAAATAATAAAAATTATAAATATTTTTAAATTTAAGATTATTATATTTATATAACTCTTATATATTTATTTTTTATATTTATTTTTTAAAAAATCAAATTATTATAAATAATTATTTAAATCACGTATAATTTTCTTTTTTAATAATTTATTAATTAAACGAAATTCTTATAAAACATTTAATTAAAATAATATTTTAAATATTAAATAAATAATAAAAATTAAAAAGACTTTTAAATTTAAGACTATTACTTTTATATAAATCTTATATACTTATTTTATATTCATTTTTTTAAAAATTAAATTATTACGAATAATAGTTTAAATCACGTATAATTTTTTTTTAATAATTTATTAATTAAATAAAATCCTTATAATATAATTAATTAAAATAATATTTTTATTATATAAAATAATATTATTATAATTATATTTTAAAAGTTTAATATTAATATTAATTTTTTTTTTTAAAAAAAATTATAACTTTTTTAATAATAAGATTAAATATATAATTTTAATTTTTTAAAATAAGTTTAATTTAAATTTATAATTTAAATTAAATATAAATTATATAATTTATTAAATATTAATATATTAAATAAAAATATAATTTTAAGTTTAAGAAATTATTCTTTTAAATTTAAAGACTCTTATTAATTTAAAAACTTATATTAAATTCAAATAAGAGATTTATATTATTAATCTTATAAAAATCTTATTTTTTTTTATTAAGACTTTAATATCTTTTATTAATAAAAACTCTTATTTTAAAATAAATAAATTAAACGAAAATTTAATTTTTAAATTTATTATTAAAAGTATATTAAAATAAAAGTAAAATAATTATTATTTAATTTATAAAATGAAATTAATCACTTGAGATTAAAGATTAATTAAGGTTTAATTAATACTTTATTATTAATTAAAAGATTTAATAAAATTATAAATTATATTAAATTATATTTATAAAATAATATTATTATTATAAAATCGAGATTTAATATATAATAAGAAATTTAATAATATATAATAAAGAAATAAAAAGAGAAAATAAAATTAAAAAAAAGTAAATAATTATACTCGAGATTAATTTTATAATAATATTATTATTTTATAAATATAATTTAATATAATTTATAATCTTATTAAATATTTTAATTAATTAAAAGACTTATTATAATAATTAATATTATTATAATATTTATTATATTATATTTATATTATAATATTAAATAAATAAATTATATTTAAAAATCAAGATTCTTTTTATTTTTTAATTTTTTTTAATTATATTTAAATTTAATTAAATATTATATTTTAATTTTTATAATAATCTTATTATTATATAATATTAAATTTATTTATATTAATTTATAAAAGTAATTAAAATACTCTTTAATAAAGAATTTAAATTATCTTTAAAGAATAATAATAAAATATTATTCTTAATATTTGAAATCTTTTTAAATTATAAACTTTTAAAAAAATAATTTATTAAATTTAATTTTATTAATTATTAATAATTAATATAAGTTTATTAATTTAAAATAAAGAATAATTAATATCTTTTATAATTTAATTAATTTTAAAATTTAATCTTTAATTAAAGTAAATAATATTCTTATTTTTTATAATTTAATTAATTTTAAAATTCGACTTTTAATTAAAGTAAATAATATTCCCTTTAAATAAAATAATAATCGATTTCCCTTTATTAATTTAAAATAATAAAGGATTTAATAATAAGTTTTAATTTATTGATTTTAAATAAGAAAAGACTTAATAATCGATTTTAATTTATTAATTTTAAATAAATAAAATAATTATTAATTTTAATTTATTATTCTTAAATTAAAACTTAATTTAATATCTTATTATAATAAATATTTATTATAAATTAAATAATATTCTTTAAAAAGATACTTTTTAATTTATTTATTTTAATTTTAAAAATAAGGAATATTAATAAAATAAGATTAAAAAAGAGGAATTTAATATTATAAATCTTTAATATTAAAAGAATTATTTAATTATTATTTTAAGAAATAATAATAAAATATTATTTATTAATTTAAAAGATAAGATTATAAAAAAATAATTAAAAATAATAAAATAAAATTAAAAGATAAAGGTTTATTAAATATTAATCAATTACTTTATAAGAATTATTAATAAATAAATAAAGTTTAATTAAAGATTTAATAATTATATTAAATATTTTATTAATTAAATTTATTTATTTATTAATTAAAATAATAAATATAAAGTCTTTATTATTCATTTATAAGAAAAGGAATAATTGATTTAAATAAAAATAATAAAATAAAAGAAAAAATAAATAAATTTATATAATAATTAAAATAAATCCTTAAAAGTTTTATAAAATAATTAAAAGGAGGTTTTTATAATCCCCTTTATTTATATAATTAAAAACTTATTCAATTATTAATAATTTATTAAGATTAAGAATCTTATTCCTTTTATAAAAAAGAATAATTATCTTATTAAAGATTAAACCTTTAATATATAAAATAAATTAATATAAAACTCTTTTAAGTTTAATAATAAAGTCTTTAAAATTATTTATATAATTCGATTAATAATTAAAGACTTAAAAGACTTTATTTATAATAAATTATAATTTAATTTAATTATCCCGATTGTGAAAATTGAATAAATCTTTAAAATTCTTTATTAAACTTATAATAAAAATAAAATAATAATTAAATAATAAATTAAAAAAGATTATTAAAAGTTTAAATAAAGAAATAAATCTTTTTTCGCTTTTTAAATAAACTTTATTTACTTTATAATTAAATTAAATAAATTATTAAAGGATTAATATAATAATTTATTAAATAAAATAAATATTAAATTATTAAAAAGTTTAAGAAATAAGAAGTTTAACTTAATTAAAGATTTAATTAAATAATATATAAAATAAATAAAATAAATTTCTTTTTATTAAAAATTAATAAAATTAAAAGAATTAATAAATTAAAATTATTTATTAATATATAATCTTTAATTTATAATATATAAATAAATCTTATAATATTCTTATTATTATATATTTAATATTATCTCGATTAAAGGAATTATTTTATTAAAAAAAATAAAAATAAGATTAAAAATCAAATAATTTATATTACTTTTAATATAATAAAATAAAATATTAAAAGAAAAATTACTTAAATTTAAATAAACTTATATTTATTAAAAAAAAAAAATTTAATCTTAAAAATAATAAATAAGATTTAAATAATAAGAATATATATTAATATTTATTAAATAATAAAACCTTTAATAATAATTTAAGAAAAGTTTAATTTTAAGATTAAAAGTAATTAATTTAAAAATAATATCTTTATTAAAGATTTATTAATTTAATTTAATTTATTAATAAAAAATAACTTTTTATTAATTATAAAATAAATTAAGAAAATAAGATTAAAACTTTTAATACTTTAATAAATATTAAAATAAATACTTATACTTTAATTAATTAAAATCTCATTTACTTATTAATAAATATATTATATATATTAATATATAAATTTAAAAAATTAATCTTTTTATAAGGATTTAATAATTAATTTAATAAGATTATTTAATAAATTATTAAATTAAATTTAAAGTTTAATAAGTATAAATAATTTTAATAATCTTAATAAAAAGTGATTTATAAAATATAATATTTTATTAAATTATTAATAAAATTACTTTTATTAATTAAAAGATTACAAATCGGATTAATGAAATTTAAATTAATAAAATTAATTCTTTAAGGAAAGTTATTAATAAAAAGATAAATTAATAAATATATTTATTTAAATCTTTAAAAATATAAATATAAACTTTTAATAAAAAATTAAAGAAAAATAATTTAAATTATTATTTAATAATCTTTAAATATAAAAAATTAAATATTAATAATAAAAAGAAGAATTAAATTTTAATATCTTTAATATTAATAATTAATATAATAATTTTATTTATTTAATTAAAATTATTATATTTTAAATAAATATAAAAGAAATTAATAATTATAATAAGTTTATAATTATTAATAAAATTAATTATATTTTAAATAAATATAAAAGAAATTAATAATTATTAATAAAATTAATTATATTTTAAAAAAAGTTAAATATAAATCTCTTTTTTAATAAATAATTATATTTAAATAATTAAAGAAAATTTAATTTATAAAATATTATACTTTAATTAAAGAAATAATATATTTATTTAATAAAAAGGAATAAAATACTTTTAATAATATTATAATTTTAAATATTATTAAAATCAAAAAATTAAAAATTACTTTATTCTTTTAATTATATAAATTAATTAATATATTCTTAAAAAAAATTATAAATATACTTTTTTAATCTTAATTATTTAATTATAAATTAAGATTTAATAAATTAAAGTCCTTTATAATAATAATTCATTTATATAAAATGAATATTTTAAAGTTTAAAAAAATAAGAGAATATTTAATAAAGAATTTAAAAAAGGATTTTATTATATTATTAAATTCCTTATATTTATTATTAATTTTATTTATAAAAAAGAAAAAGAAAAGTTTATATTTTTATATTAATTATTATTAATTTAATACTTTAATAAAAAAGGATTAATATTCTTTATTTTTAATTATTAAAACTCTTAATTAATTAATTAATTTATTAATATTCATGAAATTTAATATAAAATATACTTTTAATTATATTTAAATAAAATTTAAATTTATAATATAAATAATATTTTAAATAAAATATAATTCTTTTAAATTAATTATTTTCCCTTTTAAATTATATAATAATTTAATAGTATATTAATAATATATTAATATTATTCTTATAAATTATTTAAATGACTTTTATTTAATATATATTAATAATATATTTATCTTTTTTAAAAATAAAAAAGAATATTAATAATATATTAAAATAATATTTTTAAATTTTATAATATTAAATTATAATATATAAATAAATCTTATTAAAATTATTATTATTTGAAATTAAAAGATACTTTTAATAAAAAAGGAAATTTAATCGTTTTTAAGATTTTATAACTTTTATTAAAAGTTTATTTAAATATAAAAATATATTTTTAAATCCTTTAATTATTTAATAAAAAAGAATAAATTATTAAAATTAAAATTAAATAAGAATAATTAAATACTTTTTATTAATTAAAGATTATATTTATATTAATCCTTATACTTTTTTACTTTTAATATAATCGTGAAACTCGAATCGAGATTAATTATTTAAATTTAATTATTATAAATATAATTTCTTAAAAATACTTTTAAAATAATAAATAATACTTTATTATCTTTTATTTAAAGACCTTTTAAAAAATAAAAACTCATTATGAGATTTATAATAAAGAATTCTTTATTATTATTTTAATATTTAAAGAATAATAAATAAAACTTATTAATTTATTATATTTTTTAATTATTATAAATTATAAAATACTTAAATATTTTAAAATAAAAAGATTATTAAATGAATATTAAATTTAATAAATAAGTTTATTCTTATAATTTCACTTTTAAATTACTTATTACTTTAATAAAAAAAATATTATTATTAATATTTTATTATATAAGAACGAGTTTATAATTATATAAAAAATAATAAAAAAGATTAAAAACATAAAAGTTATTTTCTTTTTTAAAGTAATTTTAATATTAATTAAAATAAGACTTTTATTAAAGATTTTATTAAAGATTTAAGAATAATAAAGGAAATATTATAAGTAAATTATATAAATTTAAACTTTAATAAAAAATATATTAAAGTTTAAAAATATATTTCCTTTTAAGAATTAATTAATAAATTACTTCTTTATAATAAAAAATTAATAATATTAAATAATTATAATAATTTAAAGACTTATTTATTTTAATAAATTTATAATATTATAATAATAATATATTTAAAAAGATAAAAATATTTATATTTATAAAATATTATTATTAATAATTAATTTAAAAAAGTAATATTAATTAATATATAATAAATTATTATAAATATGAATAATTTTATAAATTTAAAAATAAGATTTTTAATTTATTTTATTCTTTAATTATTCTTTTATATATATAAAATGATTTATTTATAAACTTTTATTCTTTTAAATTTATTAATAATTATAATAATAATATTTTTATTATAATAAATCGATTATTTAAATAATATATTAATCTTTTTATAAATAAGAATATAATTATTAAGATTATAATATTATTATATTATTAATATATTTAAAGATTTTAAGATTATTTTTTAATTATTATTAATAATTAAAGACTTTAATTTATTTTTAATTTTATAAATGAATTATTAATATTAATTAAAATAAAAATAAAATTATTAATTATAAAATATATTTAAATTAATAAATAAATAAAAATAATTAATTAAATTATTAATACTTATTTAAAGTTATTTATTAATTACTTTTAAAATAATTAAATTAATCTTTTATTAAAATCATTTACTTTTATAAATTAATTAATTTATTCCTTTTAATAATTAATTATAATTATAAATTATATTTAAACTTTAATTAAATATTAATTATAAATAAAATTTAAATACTTAAAGAAAAGTTTAATAAATAAAAAATATAATAATAAATAAAGAGAATTAATAATATTTTAATATATATTAAAACTTATATAAATAAATATAAGAATAATAAATTAAATAAATTAATAATAAATAATAAATACTTGATTTTAATTTAAAAAATAAGATTTATATAATTAAAAAAATATAAAAGATAAATAAGTCTTTAAATAAATTAAATTATTAATTAATTCCTTTAAAATCTTAAATATAATAAAATATTTATATTATTTAAAATTATTAATATTTTATAAGATTTAATTAATCTTTTATATAAATAAATTATAAAAGAATTTTAATAATTTATTATTTAATTAAATTAATTTTAAATTTTAAATTAAAAAAATTAATAATAAATTAAAATAAGAGATTAAAAAAATATTATTTTCTTATATATTTTATAATAAATTATATTATAAAATCAAATAAAGAAAATAAGACTTTAATAATTAATAATATTTTAATTTTAATTTTAAGAATATTATATTTAAATTTAAATATTATTATAAATAAAATTTTAATAAAATAAAAATTATTAATTAAATTAAATTCTTAAATTTATTATATTTAAAAGAATAAGTTTAATAAAGATTATAAAAATAATAATAAATTATAATATTTAAACTTATATTATTAAAAGAAGAAAAAAATTAATAAATTTTTTAAGGATTTTTATTAAAAATTTTAATATTATTCTCTTTATTTTATTATTATATCTTTTATATTTATTAAAATTTTAAATTTAATATTTCTTATAAACTTTATATTTTACTTTATAATTTATATATTATAAAAGTGAATTAATAATAATTATTTACTTGAAGTTATTAATCTTTATATTAAACTTAAATTCTTATTACTTATTATTTATTTATTTTATTAATAATTATAAATCCTTTAATTTATTATAATTAATATCACGCTTTAATTACTTTTAAAACTTTTAAAAAAACAAATTATAAATTTAAATTTATAATAAATTATATTCAAATATCTTTTAATTAAACTTCTTTTTAAAATCTCTTTAATAATACTTCCTTTAATAATATTACTTTTACTTTTATTAAAGGTAATAGTTTACTTTATTATATTAATAATATAAATAAAAGAATCTTTAATAAAGAGATTTAAACTTTAATAAATTATTATAAAATAAATAATTAAAAATTAAAAATTATAATTAAAGAAATAATATAAATAAATTATATTAATAAAAGAAATAATATAAAGTACTTTTAAATTATATTTAATAATAAACTTTTATTTAATAAAAATGAAAATAAATTAAAATAAATTAATATAAAAAAAAATATTTAATTAAAATAAAAAGGATAATTATTAAATATTAATAATTAATAATTATTAATTTAATTTAATAATAAGTAAACTTTATATTAATAAATATAATTATATTTATTATTTATTTATTTTATATAAAGTATTAATTTAAAATAAAAGAATAAAAATCAATTATTATAATTATTAAAGATATTAATCTTTATTTTAATAATATTTATAATTTAATTGACTTTTATTTAAAATATTAAAATAAGATTATTTTAAAAAAGAAATATATTAAAATCCTTATTAAAGTTATAAAGAATAAATAATATTAAAAGATAATAAAATTATAAATTATTTATAAAAAATTTTAAAAAATTTTAAAAAAATTAAAAAAGATTAAAAAGGAGTTTAAGAATAATAATATTAAGATTATTCGCTTTAAATTAAATTTAAAGAAAATAAATTAAAAGATTAATAAAATTAATATTTTTATTATTAAAAAGATTATTATTAAGATTAAAAATAAATAATAAATAAAACTCAGTTTAATATTTTAATTACTTTTATTATTCGTTTCAAAAAAGAAAATGATATTAAAAGCCTTAAAGTTAATATAAATATATATTATTTATTTTAAAGTATTATTAAATTAAGTTTATAAGATTATAAAATTAATAAAAAAATAAGATTAATTAAAGTGAATTATTAATTAATTAATTTTAATTAAAATATAATTAAAATTTAAATTTAAATAAAGAGTTTTTATATAATAAATTATAAGTTTTTAATATTAAAATATAATTTAAATAAGAGTATTTAAATCTTTTTTATAAAAGAGATAATATAATAATTAATATTATTATAATACTTATTATACTTTATTTATTTTATAATATTAAATATTATAATTTTAAATATATTAAATAAATAAATAATATTTAAAGATCGAGATTCTCTTTATCTTTTAACTTTTTTAATTTAATATTTTTAATTATATTTATAAAAATAAAATAAAAATAAAATTATATATTAATATTAATCTATTTATAATATAAAAACTTTAATAAATTAATTAAATATATTATATTCTTATAATATTTATTAATAAAATATATAATAACTTTAATAATTAATAATTTTTTATATTTTAATTTTTAATTATTAAAAGTAATTAAAATCTTAAAGTGAATATTTACGATTTTATATATAATAATAAGTTTAAAATAAGTAAATAATTTATATATTTATTTAATAATTATTAAATGAATTAAAATTAAATTTATAATTTAATTATTAATAATTTTAATTATTTATTTTAATTATTTTAATATTACTTTTTAATATTTAATATTATTTAATATAATTCATTTCAAGAAAATATTCTTAAATTCTTATTAATAAAAAGATATTATATATTTATAACTTTTATTAATAATATTAAATATTTATATTTTATTTCTTTTATAATATATTCTTTATATATTTCTTTTTTTATTTAAATAATAATACTTTTATAAATATATTTTAATATTTTTAAGAATATTTATATTAAATATATATTCTTTTCTTTTCTTAATTTAAGATTATAATAATTTATTTTAAATTAATTATAAATATATAAAAATCTTAATATTTATAAAACTTATAATATTATATTAATATAAGGTTTTAAGATTAAAATAAATTAATAATAATATATTTAAAAGATTATATTTATAATATTTATAATCTTTTTATTAAAAGAATAAATATATAATATTTAAATAATTAAATAATAATTCCTTAAAGATATAAGAATTATATTTATTAAAAGTATTCTTATATAAAATAATATATAAATTATACTTTAAATTATATTTTAATATTAAATATAAATAAGTATTATAAAGGACTTAAAAAGAGTCTTTTTCCTTATTTATAATATAATTAAATATATTCGGAATTAATAATAATTAAGATATAATAATAAAGATTAATTATATAATTCGTGAAGAAGATTTAAGGGAATTTAAATTAATATTAAAAAGTATTATATTAATAATATTAATAATTTAAATCGAAAAATCAGAGTTTTTAAAATAATTATAATTTGTATAACTTGAAATATAAAGTTATTTAAGCTCAAATCAAGGCTATTGAGCCTTAATTTGTATAATAAGGTATATATTAAGGATAAAACCATATATAATTACGGGGGAAAGACTCTCTAAAGGGACTCTGAAATTATAAAATTTCAAAGTCTCAACTGATAAGCTGCTAATCAGTTGAACATATTGCGAGCTGATCGACTTACTTAATTTATAACCTTAACCGACTGACTGATTACTGATATAATAAAAATTTCATCAGCGCTGACTTATTCCAACTGACTTATCCGCCAGCCTGATGTTAGCGGCAATGGCTCAGCAGGCAAAAACTAGAGAGCAGATGCCAAAGGCTCAGAAGTCGCAGGTTTTGAAGGACCAAACGAGCGCAATAGAAAAGCTTTGAAGACATTTCTTGATCTTCTTGCCAAGCTCAAGAAATCATAAGTTGATCTATGTAAAATGGAGCTCCGGCTTGAACCGACATCATCTACTGTCAGAGATTGCAATATGAACAGGTCGTTTCTTGCGCTTAAGGCCTAAAGAATTTCAGCATACCGCTCATCTGTGCATTTATATCATTCCCATGCTCCAATAAGGCTTTCATATTTTTCGCATTCCCCCTCTTTACTGCCAATTGCAAAGCACTGGGGAATCCAGGAGCACATGCATGTACATCTGCTCCTCGCTTCAGGAGCAATTCAACCATCCTCTCGCTTCGTAGCCATACAGCTGCACAGAGTGCATTTCCATGGAAACCTCCTTGAAGATTTATCTCCGCACCTTTGTCCAGTAGAAATTCAGCGAACGATTCTGGGTTAAAAACAACTGCAGTCTGCAAAGCTGTGTCGTAGGGCCCTCCTCTTTGATTTATGTCAGCGCCTTTGTCCAAGAGAAGCTGGGTTATTTCTTGGCTTCCACCATTGGCCGCTGCTCCAATCATATTTTGGTGGTGACCACCCTTGATATTAACCTTCGCACCTTTCTCCAGAAGCATTTTGAAGACGGCGAAATCGCCTGAAGCTGCAGCAGCTTGAAGAGGACTTCCGTAATGTCCACCCTGCGCATTGACATCAGCCCCACGGCTCAAGAGTAGTTTGACAGCATCCTCATTGGCGCCGATATTCTCGCAAGCTGCCTGAAGTGCGGTCCCATAGTATCCGCCCCTAGCATTTACATTTGCTCCATTGTCCAAAAGCAGCTCGATTACATCAATGCTTGCAAATCTAGCTGCGGCTTGCAATGCATTGCCATACTGACCACCCTGTGCATTGATCTCCGCTCCCTGTTGGAGCAAGAATTCAATAACCGCTCTTGATTTTTTGAGAGCATCTTGGGCTGCTGCCTGGAGTGGGGAACCATAATGATCGGTCCCAGAGTGAATGTTTGCTCCTCGTTCTATCAGAAGCCTGACAGCTTCTACGTTTCCAGCATTTGCTGCTTCCTCTAGTGCTGTACCGCCTTTAAAACTTGTTCCTCCTTTTCCGTCAATGTCGGCACCACGGTCAATGAGATGCTCTAGCAATTTCACTTGACTTTTGGCTTTAGTCGCTTTACAAGCAGCTTCAAGAGCGTTGCTGAACCAGCCTGTTGGCTTATTCATGTCGGCGCCTCTGTCCAACAATAGATGTGTGATTTGATCATGACCACAGCTTATAGCGAGCTCAAGTGGTGTACTTGAGCTGACAGTTCTTGCTTCAATATCGGCGCCAGCATCGAGGAGCCAGCGGACTAGATCATAGTGACCGCCTCGGATAGCATGGTACAATGGCGTCTCCCCAGAGTAATCTTTCGCTTCTATTTGTCCCCTTTTCTCTACGAGGTAGCGTACTGTGGTCTGGAGATTGTATGACGCACCGGTGTGTATGAGGTGTAATTCTTGTACCAGAGGCTGTTCGTACAGCCTGCGACTTGCTTCCGATGTGACTGTCCAGATCTCATATATGCTCGGTGGATGATCCAATATGTGTGCTTTACCGCCTTCTTCAATTTCAAAGATTTTCGTTTCTGCTGCGTGGTCCACAAGCGTTGGGAGGTCCTCCTGCGATATACCCAGGCTTTCAGCTCTCTGTGCGTGGAGAAAGCAGAACATGACGGCGTAACGTATGAATGGGAACTTTTCCTCCACTTCTTGAACTGTCGGGACTGGTGCAATGCCATAGGTCATGCTGAACCTTGCAATATTTCCCAGTTTCAAGTAGTTGAAGCACGCCCTCGAAAGATTATTTTCCATTCTTCCTAGATCCTCGGCATCAGACATCAACACCGCCTTCGAATTTCCCGTCCAGCAAAACAAAGTCCTCAGACCTCTTTCTCGCAGGAACTCGTTCACGGTTTGATGAATCAGCTGGACGGTACTCCCTTCCGCGCAAAGTCTGACTTCCGCTAACCCACCAGACAAGCTCCTCACGAGTCTCTGCATCCTCCCGTCATCTTCAACAAAATCCTTCGACTCTTCAATTCTGTCCTGGCCATCCACCATGCAAGATTCATCACACGCCATCGCAATCCTTATTTCGGTTAAGCTCAACGGTCGCTCAGCAAGACACACCCACCCCAAGAACAACTTGGCTTTCTTCCTTGAGCTCTCTTTGATTTCTCGACGGAAAATGTCCTCGTACAGCGCAAACAACTCGTTCGACTCATTCTCAACTAACTTTTGTATATCAGCAAATGAAGAACTGCCATCATTCAACTCTTCGATTATCCTCTCCAGTCGTTTAACAACCCAGAGAAATACTCCATCTGCCTTATCTACGATTGCGTTCTCGAGATCATTTCGAACTTTTGGAGGCTGTAGCTCCCATCCCTCAACACCGTTGCGTAGTTGGTGGGACACGTATCTCGCTATGTCTTGTAGATTCGAGTCTTGGATGGAGATTTGTAGGCTTGATCTGCTGACTGCGACGACGGGGTACTCACGGCATGCGATACAAATTTTGTTACTCCATCCTTTCACCAACATAGAGTCGTTGATTTGGCGGAAGAAGGTCTGGAGAGAAGAGGCGGCTTTTTGGTTGGTTTCGTCGACGGCTTCATCGAGAGCATCGATGATGATTATCACCTCGTTCTCTCTCATCGAGTCTGATGACAGGATTGAAAAAAGTAGTGATTGGAGCTCATCGCGTGTCCACACCACATTTCCCTCCTTCCCCGAACGAAGGCTCTCTTTCCTCGTATTGAAAGCCGCTAGTATAAAGCGACGAGCTGATATTGATTGTTTATATAGCTGAACTAGTAGGGACCTGAACATGCCTTCACAAGACTTTTCAAGTAAACTTCCGTTTCCGTGGAAGAAGAAACTCAACAAAATCTGTCGATGTTTGATTGGTTGGTTCTGATAATGCTGAAGGAGGAAGGACATCAGTGTGGATTTTCCGGTGCCAGGATGGCCTTTGACCCATAATATAGTGGAGGGAGAGGAGTGGAACGCGAGAAACGAGGGATGAGAGAGGATCCAGGTGCAAGTTTGCGGCAGGGTATGTAGCTGACTGGTGAGTTTAGAAAGCCGGGATGTCATAGAAGGGAAAGAGAGTGTGTGAAGACACGGAAGGTCCTCTGCTGCCAGTTCGGCCGTCATCTCTACGCACGAGGGAAGAGTCAGATCTTGTATTCCAGGTTGCGCTATAAGGTTGCATATGGTACGTATACTAACTATTCATGATCTCCGAAGTAACCTCGCTCAGTTTATTTATAATCTTCTTGTACCCAGAACTTTGTTTTCCCTCGAATCGGGCCACTTCTCTATGATCACAGCCCGGCATTGGAACTTTAACTTCTCCCGACACAAACATAAGACCACTCATATCGTCGACAAGCTAAGAATAAAAGTCAGTAAGCATTCAATCATTGAGGGGTATCTAGACAGGATGAACAAGTACGTGCCTTCCGCGAGATCGGCGGTGTGCTCTTCTGCTCTATAAAGGAGAAGATCCTTATATTCCCAGGGTGCTCCTTGAAATCGTTTGATATATCAAGTAGCGTCATCGATCCAGGCGCAAGTGCTTTGATCATGTCTGATCTTAATTTACCCGAGAATCTTGCTATGCCGGTGCTAGTGATTGGTATGTTCAGGATATCAGCGCACACGGACACCATCTTCGAGGGATCAGAACCGCAGTGTGGAGTTGCGAGGAAGAAGATAGCTGCAGTGGAAGTGCGTATCTTGGAGTAGCGACTGGACTCCACCACTGTCTTGTTTATTGCCTTAGGGTGCATTAGCCATCTTTCTCCACAAGGAGATGGATTGTGGGGTTATATGGTGAGAGGACCTTTTTAACAACAATCCCTCCCATACTATGGCAAATAAAGATAATTGGCCGTTTCTGTTCTTCAGCTCCTCTCCTCGCGTCTAGCAATTCCTCTAATAATGTACTTGCATGATCGTCGATCCGCCCTTGTTCGAGCGAGAAAACCACTTTGGCTGGATAACCGTATGAAAATATCCGTGCGCCGGGCACTTCTTCTGGGAGAGAATCTCGCAGCCAGAAATGCCCGTTTGAGTGTGTCCAGGTTTTGTACGCGTCGCCCATCATACCGTGCACAGCGACAATGTCGATCGGGCATTGCTTCTCAGGTGATACTGTCTCGATGATATTTGAGGGGGGCTCGTAGATGAGATGGAGACCGTTTTCTTTAGATGAAAATAACTCCCCCTCTGCAGGCTTCGCTTTCCCTTTCTTCGTTATGGGGCTGAGCCTTGGCAAGGTCCTCGAGTCATCAGTGCTACATGTGGGTGGTGCTATCAGGGAACGGCTAGCATCTGCGGCGGTGACGAGAACGTCGTTTGATATCCCAGGGGCCACATTCGAGGGGGGAAGACATTCGATAACGCAGTCTGAGGATTTGTCAGGGGATTTCGTGTGGAATAGAGTTGTTTTGATCCATTTTCGACGAGAGATCTATGAGTACCAAGGAAGGGTTAGCATTTAACTTTCTTGGTCTTGTTCTTCGCAATAAGGAGATCAAGTTCAAGGACAGCTATCCGCGAGTTTCCAATCTTGGTGATCCTTCGAGGAGGTTGAAGAGTACTCACTGTTTCCATAGCTGAACAAACCCTCTCAAGTCCCAGCGGCGGGGTTTGGGGATGATCTAAGCCCAGTGGTTAAGGGGATCAGCTGTGTTTCAGCGGCAAGAAAAGAGCCCAAATGCTCTGCTACTTCGAAGCATCATTTCGCAGGCAGTAAATCGCGGACAGAGCCAAACCTCAAATCCATCGACGAGACAATAAGTACAATGTGCTATTTCGCCCTCTCTGTCTCGAGGTCGCTTCGAGGCTAAGCCACTCGGTGCGCTGGTCAATTACCAGGGTTCATTTAAGCGTGGCTTGGGCCGTATGCAGGGGTACACAGCCATTCAGGTAGGGGCTTTCACTTACTGTAATACTCGGGGAACACACAGATTTTGGTCCGGGCTAGGCTGCCAACATCGGACAGGTTTCATGGTGGAGTGAGTGTAGGCCTCAAGTGTTTCTGACACAAGTTTTATGGGAGGGAGTGGAAAGATCTCGCATTAAAATACATAAGACACAAGTCGAGGCACAAGGTTGATGGAGTCTCTCCACTCTCCCTCGTTCGTACTTTTGGGAACGAATTTGGAACGGCTTCTACTATTCTCAGCACCCTTGCGAGATGGCTCCGCCATAAAGATGCACTCGCTAAAAGGATAGCCTTTGGGGATTTACATTTAAGAATTAATACCAACAAAGTTTAATTCTTTCACTCGCTTCAATTTTTAATATGCTATCTGAGTTCCAGATCTTCTGCTGTTTTGAAGTTCCAGCTCCTGTAGAAGCGAATGGCTGGGGAGGTGTGGCTGGGTACTGAAGGGGCCCTTGAGAAGTCAAGCACAACCCCCTGGTTCTGCCGCCGCTGGGAGAGGGAATCTGTGGGGTAAAGAACAACATCTCATACTTTATTGTCAATTGGCTTAAGCGCTCCACCGCCTTGCAACGGGTGTGCTTGATCTCATGAGACCCCTTCCGCATATTCGACCCCGCATCAAGACGTTACTACGCGGATCGTGTGCGCCAACTGTGCACAATATTGCTCTCGAACTGGTCTTTGATACATATAAAAACACCTGACATAGGGGAATTTTGCAAGCAGATCCTCGAAAGGCAGGATTTCAACACCAGAGAGGATGTCCAGTCACGTGCCAACTAAGGGAAAGGGGGCCGGCTCGCCTAAAACTAACCAATTGGGCGAGCTCGTTACAAACTTACCGAGTAAGATATCCCTATCTAGGTTCGAAGCGCCCAGTTTATTGAAAGCATGACGATGGGGCACACCTTCTGAGTCGAGCTGAACTGTTTATCGTTTTCTTATCACAATTTTCTACCATCTCATTGGTTCTTTGGATTATGCAGCCTCATCTGAGGGGGTGGCCCAGGGCTTCGCCACCACCAAACCTACCACCATTCTATCTTTGTCATGTGTCAGTCATATCTTCCACCTGGGCGTCAAGATTCAAAATGATTCCAACAGGGTCACCGACGCCTACCAGGTCACCTCTTTTTCAAGATAAAGAGCCATGGAAATCCTGTTCGCTTTCTCCTGAACTTTGTGATTTTGTCAGGGGTTTTCACAGCGCCCGAGTATGGTTCGATTCGTGAGCATCGACGTCTGCCGCGCCGAGTTTTCCAACGACACTTCACCAGCACAAGGGCCTTATATCATATCCTACGAACAATGTGTCCAAAAATGCGGCGACGGCTGGGGAACTTATCCAGTATGGATGGTTGTTAGCGCACTTACTGATTGGGTCATACCCCTCTTTTTGCTTCTCGGGAACATCACCTATTCCAAAAGCGCCAGCCGAGTCTACACTATCAAAGGTTTCAACTTTGGAGGCCAACTGAACTGGATAGCTGTTATATCGCACCTTCTCGTCAACCCGATCGATTTTCTCTGGTCCCTGGCGCTGAAATTGGATTCTGGTCGCGAAATTAAGAAACGCATTGACTGCATAAGTGAAAGACTTCCTTTGGAGCCAGAAGAAAAGAAGTATCTCTGCGGGATTTGTTATGCGCTCGAAGATTTCGAGAATGGGAGCAATGCTGAGAAGCTCCTCTGCCCCCTCGAAGAGGCGCTTAAAATGGGCAGACATCTCGAGGCGGCTACCCTCTGGCAAGCAATCAGTCCTCATCTCGAGGCAACGGCTCGCAATATTGCTGGTGATCGCAGACACAACAAGTTTCACTCCGTTTTAGCCATCATTGTATATGGGAAGGATGTATTTGTGGCCCTTGTTGAGTCAAAATTCGATGCGAATTTCCCGTACCACATGCCGCACACCCTCGCATTGCGACAACTCTACTACTGGCTCTTTTGCGCGATCATTTTGTGTGGCGCTGCTGGAGGGTTTGCAGACCAATGGTCTAGCCATGCGTTCTTGGCTGATTTCTTACAGCAAAGATCCAAGAATCTGAGGAAGACGGCGACAGGAAGAGCTTTCCTCAGAGACGATATTATCTTGAGGCCAATTGAGCCCTGGGACGGAGGCAATTACAATTGGAAATACCCGAAGAAAGGACAGACACCGCAAATCACGATGAGAGAGATTGTTTTGCTGCTTCCAGCCGTTGCAGCCGTTGCAATTCCCGTCATTATTGCATTCATCATGTCTTGGTTCACGCCGACAATTGGGCTGGGTGATAGAGGGATCATGGAACTGTCTTTCGCTGGGATGTGGATACTGAACTTCTTCATCACACTGGTGGCAAGCTTAAAGTGGCATGGAGAGAAGCTGTTCAAAATATATCGGTGGAACATCTTTTGGTCTTTTGTGAGCTTGTACATTCTCTTCGGTGCTTTTCAAGGTAGGGTCTTACGTTCTCCCTCGCTACATTGGTGGTCTTTTGACTAATGATCAATAGGATGGTATAACAGCTGCGCCTCATGGTCCGCGTATTACAGTCGCGGTGCCGCGGGAGCTTTCCTCGACCTCAATATGAGAGACACAATTTCGAAACACATCTTCACTTTTTACCTCCCCATAACCGGTGCCTCACTAGTCATCCAGATCTTCATTGCAGGTTTCATTATTCGGATGAATTGGGAAGTGATTCAATTTGCGGTATGGAGCGACGATGAGAATCGTGAGTTCTTGAACAGACACCGAAGAGATGAAGAGATAGAAATGGGGCTTGTCTTGGATATGGAGGACCAAACGAAGATGGGGCTGATGGCAAGCGAACGTGAGCTTCCAAGGATGACGTCGGAAGAATTCAGCGTCTCCATTGAGGAGCCAAGACAGTGAGAACATTCTTCTAATAATAGCTTCGGAAACAAACGTAAAGTGCTAGTGCTTGATCAAGTCACGTGTGCCAGAGATATTCCAAGAACTGGGCTCCAAAAGGACCATCACTTTAAAAGGCACAAAGCTCCATCTCCCAATACGAGTCGAGTTTTCAGATCGAGAATTTCGTTCTCGAAGACCTTCTCCCTCTTCTTCATGTTCTGAAATTTGGTCATTTTAGTCAGCAGGCCTACCCCCCAAGTGGATTATTAACCCTCAAAAAAGGGGCAAACTTTAAAAAACAGCCACGCCAATGAGTGCACAGACATCCATGATTCTCATCACTCTCCAACCTTATCTCCAAGCCCTTAGCCCCTGTCTAACTTCCACTGCAACTCGTGGCGGCTCTTCTTGCTATCTACTGGCTACACCTACGGCACGGAAACTTCTTCGTCCAATTGCGGAAGGGGAATGTGAGCTAGATTTGGGGTTGATTCAGCTATCGCCGCCACAGGGCTGAAAAAGTAACCACATCCATACAAAATGCGGTAAAGCTCGCGGCAGAGAAGAAACTCCCCAAGCACCTTCCCGGCTTTAACACTAGGGGTCGAATCCTATGGGATTACAAGTATGGTGTGCTCTCGTTTGGTTCCTCGAAGTGTTTTCGCGTTCTTTGGTTCCTAATCACACTCATTCAAAATGCTTATCTTGACTTCGGTCGTTCCACTCTTTACTTTTGGTCTTTTCCAGTTGAGCTCTGCTGAGGGTTTCACACAATGTTATTATCCCGATGGATCAATACCCACGGACTATGTGTGGGAGCCCTGTACGGGAGCCAACTATTCTTCGTGTTGTGTGCCCAGTGAAGGGGATGTTTGCCAGGCGGATGGGCTTTGCTATTACCCCGCTGAAAACCTCGCATATCGAGGTACCTGTACAGATCGTACCTGGAACGACCCATCATGTAATGCGAACATCTGCGTAACTGGTACGCAAAACTTGTTCTGTACATTTTGACTCTCCTGCATCATCTAACAATATTCCTCTTGCAGGCTTCGAAACAACTTGGACTTGGGCTCTCCAATGTGATGGGCCTGGCGGATCCGATACCTTCGTTTGTGGCACCGTCGATGCCAACGGTTACCACGAAAGTCCTCTCAATCTCACCTGCCCCTCAAACGAAGCAGCACAAACCACCTTTATGACAACCACACCCACCACTACAGCAGGCCGCTACACACCCCCTCCCTCAGTTGACACCAAGATCTATTCCGTCTTCACAGACCAGTATACAGTGACCATCACCGCAAATGCGCAAACCACGACTCTGACAAGCACATATGCAAGCACATTCACGAGCAAAATTGCTGCTGCAGCTGCCTCTGCAACCGAAACCAATACTGGCATACCAATACCCATAGCATCGGGTTCAACAGCTTCAGATTCGAAAGGAGCAGTTACACTTAGTATCGGTGTTCTAGTTGGCATCATCATTGCCGTCATAGCCCTCCTGACCGTCGGTCTTATAATCGCCGTCATCTTGCGGAACAAGTATAGGAAGAAGAAAGAAGAGCAAATTCGTCTAAATACCGCTTCTCCGCCACCTCCCAATGGACCAGTAGGCCGAGATCAAGTACATCCATACGAGGCTCCCGCAAATGAGGTCAATGATGCGGAAAAACTGAAGCGGCAATATGGGTATATGGGGCCGAAAGTTGATACGTATGAGATTGATAACCACGGGGTGTATGGTAGAGGTGGTGAAAAGACCGCTGCATTCGGAGCGGGTAGAGTAGGTGTGGCGGAGATGAGGGGGCAGGAAGGAGAAGTGATGAGGAGTCCGGCGCCCGAGTACAGTGTTGCTGTTATGCCGGTTGAGTTGGATGCGTCGTCGAGTGTGCATGCGCCATCGAGAGGGGAGAATAGGGATTACACGGGGTATGGGAGGTACTGAGGACGTAGCGGATCTGAGCGAGAGGGTTCCTCTGATTGGGTGGCGTTTATGTCGATGGGAAAACGTGAATGTTAATATGACTTTTGCCGTGCCACTGAGGGTTACAAGCCAACAGGTACACTGTGTTTCAATTTTTTATGCTGCCGTGTATATATTCTTTTCCCCAAAGAATCCAAATCATGACATCGGCTCTGAAATAGTGTCCGAACGGGCTCGTATTCTCACTTCAACAGTAGCGGCTTCGACGCCTTCGATATAATCAAAATTGGTAACGGAAGTGTCTCCCACTCTCCAGATATATGTTCCTTATGATGCGGCGTCCTACCCCTCCCAAAGAATTCCTCATTAATATCCGCATCCTTGATTTCGTTCCAACTCTCCTTCAATCCTATCACCCCCTGCCACTCCATTGTGGTAACAGGACAACTTCTCGTGGGCGTCGTCAAAACTTCAAGCTCGCCATGATCTGCTAGCGAGAATTTGGCTGTTGCACACAGGCCGCGTGTGTCCCATTTTCGGCAGGAAAGCCCTCTGAGCTTTTTAGACACAAGTTGCTTACTCTCAAGAATGGACTCATTAACAAAAGGAGATGTAGCAAGAACAGGGTATCCGGGAACCTTAACGAACTTGCTGCCTTCTCGCCAGCCACACTGGCAACGCCGACCCGATTTTGGGTCATCAGTGGCTTCCAGGCAGGAAGTCATGATAATGGCCATAGTGATAAATTTGGGAGAGTCCATAAGAAAGGGCGTCCAGGTATATTCGGAGCGAAAGAGTGACACGATCATGTCTTCGACTTTTTTGTATGGCATGGGTCCTTCCTTTAGTTCTGCGTCTGCATTCCCGTTGTGCATTTCTCTCGAAGATGCCTCTCCACTCTCGCTGTCGGAGTATGTATCGGAGTTGGAATCGTCTGGCAACTCCTCGTCCTCGAACACGGCAACCCACAATGCCCCGAGCTCCCAGCTGAAGTTGTTAACTCCCGTTCCTTGGAGAATCTCAAGGGATTCAGCAATGGCCTCTTTAATTTTATCCATCTCTGGAAGCTTGCGGTGCCTGTTCCAGAATATCCGAAATTGGTTCACGCTTTGAAAGGCTTCAAAGTAGGTTTCCCAGAAGAAACCTAGTGGCCAGCTGAAGGATAGTGAGTGAAGATAATGTCTCATGGTGTTTGAGCCGAGAAGACTCAGCAGTCGTACCCGACGAGCGTTCTGCGTACAAAGCGAAACTTCGAGTCCGCTAAAGTTTTCCAACTGTCCAGGTACACCCCGTTTATTGCGCCAGCGCTCCACTAACGCGCTTTTCCATGACATTCCTTCTTGTCTTTTGTAGGTCGACGAATGTCCATGTGATCTAGCAACTGGTATGTTTGCGGTGACCGCCACCGTATGGCCGTCTTTATATCTCCTAGAATAGGATGTGTTGGGTGGGTGCAATGCCTCAGATTCTTCCAATCGTGTCTTCTTCCAGATCATTTCTTCCCTCGAAGGATTGCAATCAGGATTCACACGTAACCCATCAGGCACCCCGATGAGGAATATATCAGACTCCAGGAAATACTTCCGATCTAAGTCTTGCTGGCAACGTTCCACCTCTTCCGAATTCCAGTCCAGAGAAAACACCCAGTGGCAATAGACTTCGGATCCGATCGTACCAGGAACTACTGTTACGTCATCCGTTGCTCTACTGGTAGACCAGGGTATGATGCACCCGTTCCCAATTTCGATGCTTTGAATATGATCTGGTTCAGCATTTCGGAAAAGCCTCCAAGAAGGGCCCCAAAGGTCTATCAGCTCCTCCAGACCGGTTGAAAGATACATTCCCTGGTTTGACATATCATCACCACGTTGGAAACCCCAGATCTCCTGACCCCCAAGGAAGGCGTCCAGGCACAGAAGCCGACGGCGTCTAAGAAAAATCTGTGATGCTTCAGGCAAGTTGGTGGCGGGATGGTAAGAGGCGAATTGAACTGGTAATTGGAGGTATCCTTGATCCTGAAGGCCTTGGAACTTGACCTCTCGAGTAAATGGTCTGATATGCGTTCCAGCATACGAGACAATGGCCAGGTCGATGGCCTGGACTGTTGCCTGCCATTCAGCCATTTGCTGATATGGCCCACGTGGGCGGTGCAACGATAATCCTATCTCGTTCAATATAGTTCGGCATCCATCATTTAGCGACTTATAGTGTTCTTCGAATGAAGCTTTCGTGACGATATCCTTTTTACTAGCATCTACCAAAGCCAGTCTCGAGGGCGTTCTCCGGAAGTCACAACAGAGATCATATATGCTATCAACAAACACCCTCGATAGCCTTACGACCTGCGGTCTCCGCCGATCTTGGGCAGCGACTGTAATATATCTGTCGCAGAACCCAGCTTGCTGAAGGCGGAGAACATTGGCAAATGATCGACGGAGCACCTCCAGGCACTCCAACAGGATCAGCTCTTCGTCAATCTCCGCGGGGTTTTTATTCTTTGATGATTTTCGCCAAACTAATTCTGCCTGTTCCCAACGCTCTACTGTACTATCCCAAACAGGGTAGGCAATAGTACGCCCGTACGTCCGTACAAACCCCCATACGTACAGTATAGTACAGTGATATTATACGGCAGTACAGTATGGTACAGTGGTGTTGTACTGCCGTACGGCCCCATGAGGAGCGTATGTACGGGGGTGTGCACCCCCGTGCACCGCCGTACAGCGGACCAGATCTCGCTAAATTATCACGTGTAATATTAAGCCTTAGAACCCAAATAACTTCACATATCCTTAACACTTGGCCAGCGAAGATGGATCTCTCTACCTGTACGCGGTGCTGGCTACGAACTGGTAGTACTCTTGAGTATCTACCTGAGCTGAAGAGAGAACGCAACAGCAGAAGTTGGAGCGATCGACAGAGGTGGATTTTTCGTCTTTTGGACGGGCGAAAATTTTTTCACGGATATCGATATCGGCCAAAACAGAGGATCTCTGCGACAACGACAAGTAGCAACACAACTATTAATCGCTTTAGTTAAGAGTACGGCTTAATAACCCGGACAACTATTAATATAAACAATTGACTCCTCTGGAGTACCTTCTAGGATTTTCACGTTAGGAGAGATAAGTCCAATTAAGGACCTAGCGCTTTTCAACGTCCCGCAAGACTCTTACCGAACGACAAGGCAGTATAACACAATTCGAAATATATACGGGCATATAGTAGGAAACTACGAAGGGGCAGAGGGAATAAAGGGGACGACTGCGCTCGTATAATCCTTTTGTAACTGCAAGCCCGAGGACGTTCCTGGACTATAACCGGTTATAAGTCTTTATGTATAGAGAATTGGATTGGATTGTTATAAAGGGATAAATGGATGAGAGGGAAAACGACTAGAATACTTTAGTTATTACTTATAGGTGGATGTTATGAACGTGAGGCAAAGGGTCAAAAGGAAAGGGGAGACAGTGCAATGGGGACACCAAAAACTACCTGTAAAAGGGACTAACGGAAATTCTCTATGGAACTGGAGAAACACAGGGACGTTTAAATGTTTAGCACAGCTGTATTTTTTCCCTAGCAATAGGGTTTTTTTATATATAGCCTACAGGCCTCAACTGCCCAGGGGACTATTCCCCTAGCGTCCTATAGTCCTATGGGCTCCCCCAGGATAAAGGACTTGATCCTCTGCTCCGCCGGACGTTAAATACCGACACACACACACATATCCTTAACACTTTTAATTAAAATGTTTTTTAAATTTTTCTCTTTCAAAAAATGTTAATTTTAATTTTTTTAATAGTGTGGTTATGAGATTATTGTAGAGTAACGGCAAGGTAATACTTAGTGCCTTTTCCTCCCAACTCGCTTACCTAAGGCTATCGCATATCATGTGATATGAAATCCTCACGTGATAGAACATAAAACACGATATAAAGGCCACTTACTTAGTTGAAGACAGGGGATTTCGTAAAACTAAGATAATTAGGCTTGGCATTAATTAAACTAGCTGATTAACAAGCCTTAATACCCTAGTTTAAACGCAGAAAAATCACGTGCACTTGTACTTACTACACGGGGGTGCGCACCCCCGTACGTACGCGTGCGAGCCCTGTACAGTATGGTACGGACCACCTGTAACTCAGTACAGTATAGTACAACTGATTTGTACCCCCGTACGTACTATTGCCTACCCTGATCCCAAATACCTGATTTCTTGATCGAATTCATGCTTTCTGCTGCTTTAGAATCACAGAGGTGTTCAAATGTGGCTTCCAGCGAAACATCTGTTTGCTCCGAATGTATCCACCAGCAAGAATGCCTTTCGATATCCTCCCGCAATTCGCTCAGATTCCCGAAGTACGTTTCTGGATCACTGATTCGTAATTCAGGCTCATCACCATCGAGGTCATACTCTTCCAGTGGTGAATTGTCTGCATCTTCCTCATCGGAGAAGAGTGTGCTGTCCTCTGGACTCGAAACTTCAGTTGTCCTAAGGGAGGCAGACGTTCCACTTGACCCGGCTTCTGGGGGTCGGTTTGAACTGGCACTAGATTCATCTTGATCAGGTATTGGGAGCTGATCTTTTTTATCGACTCCTTCCGTAGTCGATACCCGTGTTGCCGCCACATATACTGGCAATCCCTCATTTGAACCTTCCGTGGAGTTTGCACTTTTATTCACGTTAGAAACTGTTAAAAATGATGACCACTGTTTCAACTTACAGTGCAAGGTCAAACACGGCCGAGGTAGGTGCTTTGGTAAGGATTTCCATAGAAGATATAAGCCTCCCAGCGTCAGTGGATGGCCTGCGTTGCTGAGCCGATTCAGGGGAAAGAAAGCTAGAGTCCTGGAATGAAGAAACGCTAGAAGGGCCTTTCAGATCATCTCTTTGGTACCTGTGAACCAGTACGGCTCATTTTCCTCTCCCATTTTCACAATGAGGTCTAGCAAATTAAGGCAGGTTTCAGCAGTCGAGCGAAAGGCAAGGGAAACTACAAGCAAGTATCTTTGGGTGAATCTGAGGAGGTCGCCCAGTCCCGTTCCTTCGGCACACTCTGGATCTTTGGATATATAATCCATATAATGGGTGACGATGCTGCAAACTTTGGCCACTGGTTTACCGTTGTCCTGCTCTATTACATAAAATGGCCTCGCCTCTCCCATGGGGCCTCTAATCTTTTCATGAAACCTCGTGAGCTCATCGTAGCCGTAAAGTAGCCACACCAGGAATTCTAGAATGACACACCCCAGAGACCACACGTCGTGAAGGTTTGAGATCTGGGTGGTTGACACATCGCCAAGGTTTGACATCGCCAAGGTTTGACATCGCCAAGGTTTGACATCGCCAAGGTTTGACATCGCCAAGGTTTGACATCGCCTCTTCGGCCAATTCTTGATTTAAAACCTCAGGTGGCTCGTAGCTTATCGTGCCGTATAGTGCGGTGGTTGGTGGAGGCGTTAGAAGTCCCCGGTAAGATGTAATAGTAGGGTGTTGTTCTAAACCAATAACAGCAATCTTCAGTGTTCCGACCACAGTGCTGGGCCCATTTCGGAACCTCAGGATGCTTTCTGGCTTTATATCACCGTGACGCGGGTCACGCGTCGCCTTAGTCCTCCAATTTTGCAGCTTATATAGGGCACTGGCTAGCCCCTGAAGCTGTTGTAATGACTCCCTGACGAGGTCTGCACTGAGGTTTGGGTGGGGGATACTTTTCCAAAGGTCTTGCAAGTTTCCTCCATCTGCCCACTGAGATACAAAGTAGCGCTTTTCTCCTCTTCTGATTACCGCAATACTTGGAACAATATTTGGGTGGTTAAGGGCCTTGATATTCCCTAAATTTCTTGCTCCATCTTTCCACTCCATCTTGGCGTTTTGTTGTTCCAGCTCATTGTTATAATGTAAATCCTTGATCTCTTCAATGGCTACATCGGCTCTCCGGCCATCGTACTATGAAGTGTCAGAAGCTGCCCGATCTGAAGGTGGAAAATGAGGGAGGGGCTCTCACCATCAAGACAGGATTTGTCCAGTGGGAGGGGTGTATTGTGGCATGAAAAACCTGGCTAAAGCCCCCTGATTTGATGTCTTGGTCTACTAAGATGAAGGGCAAGATATGGTCTGGTTCAAGATCCGTCTTGAAATTATCGCTTGAGAATACAGGTGCCAAAAATGCCCATTGTTCTCTGAAAAACAGGCGCCTTTCCATGGCGCTCCAAGGTCTCTTATTGAAACAATCAAGCTCCAAGAGGGCATCGCTCGTCACAGGCAGATCTTTGTCGTCGAAGTGTTTCCTCCTGAATGTCTCCATCATTCTTCGAAGATCAGAGCCGCGGAAATGGCAAGTGAGAATGATTGCGAAAACCCTTTTCGCGGACTGGAGAATGAAGTTGAGGAGGCTTTCATCCTTGGGTTTGAGATCTCTCGTCAGATCTAGGTCCAATGCGTGCGCAACAGAGGGTCTCGTAATGAGTTTATCAATACGGTCGTGAGGGAGAAAGCCGTGGCGATCGAAACTGCTCCTCTCAAATTCCTTTACGATCTCCACACCTAAAAATTCATCCTCCAAATCGCTCCCCAAAGAGGAGTCGTCCGAGTCACTGTCCATATTTCATGTATTTAGAAGATAACAATGAATTGGTTCGGACGCCGACGTTAGGCACTGGATGAGGGAGGAGGCTGATAAATATTGAACTCTAGGACGCAAATCTTGGTTTAGGGAATGAGTCGAGAAGATGATAGAACTTACTCGGGTTTTGCGGTAGTGAGGGGGACTGCTCTTGACTCTTGAGAATGATGAAAGGACGAGATATCCGTTCAGCTGCCACCGCTTTACCGGGTCCGTGCATATTACTAAGCAAGGAACACCAAAATTTTATCGCTAAAGGTCGCTATATTTTAGCGACCACATCGCTAAAATTCAGGGCACAGATCACTAAATTACAGGGAGGCCTCCCCCAAAGCTCAGAGCACGGTATTTCATTGGTTCGCTTAGTAAATATGCACGGACCCGGTAAAGCTGGTGGCAGCTGAACGGATAGCAAGGCAGCTGCGCTGACAAGTGCGGGGTGCGTTCTTACATATACGCGAGACCTGTGAAAATGCCTACTTAGGTAATGTAGCTTCAGGACGGTCGACGGCCAACAAATACGCTCGTATCTTCGCACTTTGCTACCTTACACAACTCGGAAGATATTGCTTGCAAATTTAAGGCTGGGCATAATCTATGCACCGAGGATGGATTTGTGGACATGTCTCGAAATGGAAACTTTCCGACGTTAGAGGGAACTCTTTTGCTCTACCTCTCATCTGCGTTGGTGATACTTGTCAAGAAGATTGGACAATGAGCGGAGCTATGTAAATAAGTGTAGAGAACTTACTTACCTCCAGTGCATCTCAGATCTGGACTGTAGCAAAAGGAAAAGATGTTCAAGCACGTGACCTAAGCAAACCCGTTCTTCACGAAACTCCCTTCTTAAACTTTGCTCAACAACCAGTTCCACAGCGAACGCTCATCCATCTCCTAGGGATTGTGCACTTGCACTCCTAGAGGATTATTCGGAATACCTCACGCGTTGAAGTTTGCGTATTAGAGTGCTGACTCTGAGACACCGCACAGCGTGGTGGAGTTTGTCGTCAGATTGAGGGGCGCAGGGGACTCTATCCTAGCTTGTTCCGCGCACCTGTGATGCGAATCCAGAATTCGGTAAAAATTTGAAGCTCTCGAAGAGAAGACGAGATACTGTACCTTACCTATCCACGATGTTCTTCGCCGTCAGAATGTGCTCTCTGGATGGACTACGGTAGCCTGCTAGGTAGGTAGCTAGATTGCTCTGGGCTACGGTACCTCTATCTAAGCTCTGGCTCCAACGCTCCACTAAGTTCTGGAATCCACAAACGGCGAACTCGGCACTTGGCGTGTTCACGTAGTGATGGTGGCAATCGACCCTAAACATCATCGGCGCCAGTCATGAATGATGTTTCGCTTCCCCCAGTCGTGTATATCTTTTCCCTATCGAGGACTGGCACTTGCAGTTCGGTGGTTGCGCATGCGATGCTGACATACAACTATATTTTACTGTCGTGAGATTCTATCTCCCTTGTTGCTGACCAAATAGGTCCCGGCCAAGAGCCTGCGGAAGGGTGGGGCAGGAGGGAAAATACAGAGAGAGAGGACGGCGGTCAACATCGGGAGATGGCAGGTCTGGGTGATGCAAGGGTCAATGGCAGCAATGTGCCAGCCGATCTTAGCAGTGCGCGTATCCAGTCGAGGACGACAGCATCAGCCAACTTTGGTCTCGAGTCTCCGGAACACGAATTGCTGTGCGTGGGACTCGTGGAACTCCTCGACATAGACGATCGGCCGGTATTTATCCTTGACCTCACGAGCCCTTCGAAAACGATTCCGGTATATTACAATACGAGTCTGCAGGAAATACCACTGTTGAAGTTGAAAATTGGGAAAGGTGTGATAGCAGGCGGGAAAACCGAGAGAGATCCTATATATGCCGCGTTTATTGAATGGGCTGCTACAACGACGAGACTTGGAGGCCTCGCAGAACTAAAATATTACGGATTCAGATGGAAGGCAAAGACCATACGGAAACGTTGGCGAGTTGTGTCTGGAGAAGTGGGAGATCCTGCTGAGGATGCAGCTGCCTTGCGACGCCAATCCGACTTTCCCAGGCCTGGAAGGGCACAAACTATGGAGAGACTCGAATGTTGACCTAGGGATGGGCCAAAGCCATGTGCAAACGACTCCTTAGAAGCGCAACTGTCTGCATTCACACTCCGCCGGGAAGAAGAAATCCAAGTTTTTCCATCCCCGGCACCAAGAGATCTAGTACGGAAGCAGGACGGCAACAGGAGCGCCGAAGATATCGGTCGAATTGATTTCACAAAGCCAAATCCATCTTTGGCTCTCTCTCCTCATCATGAATTTGTTCTCAACTTCGACTGGGGATCGACCGAGCTGGGTCCAATCGACGAGTGGTCGACTGAACTTCGTAGGATGGCTAACATTTTAATGAGTGACCCTCGACCTGCGGCGATGTATTGGGGCAAGCACAGGACAATGCTGTATAACGAGTCGTACGTGGCAGTCATGGGAAAGAAGCACCCGGGAATGATGGGCAAGCAATTCTCTGATGCTTGGTCCGAGGTCGATGGAGACTTCAGTCCGGCGTTTGACACGGCTTACGAGACTGGGACGTCTTACCTGCTGAATGATGCACGCTTTTATATCGACAGACAGGGATATCTTGAGGAAACGTATTATTCGATAGCTATCATTCCATTCAGCCTCGAGGATGGCGACGTTGGTTTGTAAGTGGAGCCCACATTTTGCAAGCCCACACCCCCTATGGCCAGCTTATGTGTTTGCAGTTATAATCCCGTCTCCGATTCCACAAGGCAAGTCATAGGAGACAGACGGATGGCATTTTTGCTCCGTCTAGGCCAGTACATCGCATCGTCTCGTGAGCCGAAAGACTTCTGGCAGCAACTTCTTCTTGCTCTTCAAGGTGATCATCTCGATCTCCCCTTCGCTATCCTCTACTCTGCTGGTGGTGATATCAACGAAACACTGTCCGAGTCCTCAGAATTAAGTCAAACCCTTCGAAACTGGACCCTGGAAGGTCTCATCAGAGTCCCGGAAAAATGTACAAGTATTCCGAAACGGATCAACACGGAGCAAGCAATTGAAGACTTCCTGCCTGAGTTCTACGATTTGGTGAAGCAAGAATCACCCCATCTTCTTCGAGAAGATGATGGAACGTTACCGGAATTTATTTCAAGAGAAATCACGGTCATCATGGATGGAGAACATCCTTGCAAGTCAGCCATTTTCCTACCAATCCGATCCACGGCGGACAACGTTCTTGGATTCATGATCCTTGGTGTTAATCCTCGGAGAAAATTTGATGATGACTACAAAGTTTTCATGGAGCTTCTCAGTAGGCAATTAGCTACTTCGATGGCAGTAAGCTTTCCCTTTATTGGAATGGCAAGGCGAATACTGATTTACAATAGTCAGCACTTCTTTTTGAAGAAGAAATCCGCCGAGGTCAAATGGTTGCCGAGCAAGCAAATCACGACCGCAATCTTCTCTCCAGAAGACTTGCAATACAAAGACACGAAGCACTAGAAATCGAGACGAGGTTCAGAAGAATGGCTGATCTCGCACCTGTGGGCATGTTTCATATCGATCTGCAAGGAGTTTTGCTGTATGGGAATAACGAATACTACAAGTAAGTTGAGATATTGATATGGTTTCTGCCTCATGCTGACCATATAATTAAAGCATGACTGGTCATGATCGGAATACTGTCTCGGAACCTATGGTAAGTCTTGAATCTGTAGAACATGAACAATGTCACTGAACTGCATCCTTAGAGTTGGTACCGCTTCCTCCATGAGGCAGATCACCCGATCGTGGACCGTGAGTGGTCGAAGCTGCTTGGTGGCGCAGCAGTTTCGATCGAACTTCGCCTGAAACGTCCGTTCGTGGCCGAAGAAATCGTTCCCGGGGAGAAGGTCGAGGGCTTTGCTTGGATAATCGCAGCAGCATATCCAGAGAGGGCAGACGATGGGACGGTCATTGGTATCCTGGGTTGTATCACAGATATCAGTCGTCAGAAATGGATGGAAGGATTCCAAACTAGGAAGATGATGGAAGCTGTCGAGTTGAAGAGGCAACAGGAGAACTTCATTGATATGACATCCCAGTAAGTCTTCCCTTACACAGCCTGGGGCCCTCGCTAACCGTACCTAGTGAAATGAGGAACCCTCTGTCAGCTATCATCCAATGCGGTGACTGGATTGGTACCTCTCTTTCAGAATTTCCTGGGGAGAGCCAGAACACCACTATACCACGGGAGCTTGTTGATGGTTATGCCGATGCTGCGCAAACAATCGTTCTCTGTGCTCAGCATCAAAAGCGCATCATCGATGATATTCTGACTCTCTCGAAACTAGACTCTGACCTGCTGTTCGTTACTCCTGTCGAAGTTCAACCTATATCCGTCATCCAAGTCGCATTGAAGATGTTCGATAGTGAGCTCCAAAAAAGTGACATGGAGCTCCGGTTTCGTACAGATCCATCGTACTCGAGACTGGCGGTGGATTGGGTCAGACTGGACCCAAGTCGACTTCTTCAAGTACTCATCAACCTCACAACTAATGCCATCAAATTCACTCAAACCGAGTTGAAACGAAGGATTACTATTAGAATTGGTGCCTCTACTGAAATGCCCACGGGGAGGAACGGTTTCGAGTATCTACCGCGGAGCAGCAACCGCAAAGACCTCTCCTTGGGTACTGCCTGGGGCACGGGAGAGATGGTCTATCTATATGTCGAAGTAGAAGACACCGGTCGAGGCCTGAATGAGAACGAGCGGAATCTCCTCTTCAGGCGATTCTCGCAAGCATCACCACGAACACATGTTCAATATGGTGGTTCTGGACTTGGTCTCTTCATCTCTCGAGAATTGACAGAGCTACAAGGCGGCCAAATAGGAGTGGCATCCAAAGCTGGTGTCGGCAGTACCTTCGCTTTTTACGTTCGAGCACGACGATGCGCTCCTCCCGAGGACCCAAAACCAATACATTCCTATCACGTCGACATGAAAGCGCAATCCAAGATCATCAGTCCTGCCGCCATCTCGCGTCTCCAGAACGGTTCCAGCCTTCCAACACATAATCAAATTTCGCAACCGGTGGCACCAAAACATGTCTTGATAGTAGAGGACAACATCGTCAACCAAAAGGTACTCTCGAAACAGCTCCGATCTGCCGGCTGTACAGTGCACGTAGCCAATCATGGCGGCGAAGCGCTCTCATTCCTGTCAACAACCAAATTCTGGGCCGGGAACGAAATCGCCGGCGTCTTGCTCCACATCATTCTCATGGATCTTGAAATGCCAGTCATGGATGGCCTCACCTGCGTGAAAAAGATCCGAGAACTGCAAGCAGAGGGTGTGCTTACGAGACATGTTCCAGTAATTGCAGTCACAGCCAATGCGAGGAGCGAGCAGATTACTACGGCGAAGGAGTGTGGCATGGATAGCGTAGTTACGAAGCCGTTTAGGATTCCGGAGTTGTTGCCGGAGATGGAGAGACAGGTTCAACAATGGGAGGGGAGGCCGGCTGAGGTGGAGAGGCCAATTTCTGCTCCACCTTAACTTGAGAGCGAGGTGTGAGTATTTCTAGATATTCATTGGCTTTTGGACATGGGCTTGGCGTTCATGGGGGAAGTCGGGCATCGGATGCGGTTTGCAGCATTTTCGGTCTGGGCTCGGATAAGTCTTGGGAGTTAGGCTACTGCGTGACCTGTATTGGAGAACCTGCATATATAGATAAACTCTAGATACCATCTGAAAGTCTCCTCCTCGTCTTGAATATGCCAGAAGAAATGATGCATGAATGGTGGGGAGAGATGAAAGCAAGCTTCGAATTGATTTAGTACTTGGTTAATAGCTCGTGCTCTCACTTCTCAATACTTTCTTGACCCCTTCTTTCCACTTGGGTCGGTACATACCAAATAGAGACCTTTTCCTCATGACTACAAGATCCCAAAACATGCCCGCCTTTCCCGTTGTTTGCCGGCGCTGATCCCCCCCTGAAAAGAAACCTCGGCTAAGCCGTCCGCTTCCGCTGGCGGCACCGGGTCAACGTAGCGCCGCCCTGTCATCAACTTTTGTTGAGCCAAAGTTTCAAGGCGGTCTCTTCTTGTTCAATATCTCAGTTGCACCACGACTCTTCATCAGGATGGGCGAGATCATACCACAGGTACTCAATGGCACGACAAACGGTCTGCACAAGGGAAAGAGAGAGCTATGGACGCATCCTGATCCGGAATCCAGTCGCATGGCGGAGTTCAAGCGTCGCGTGAACCAAAAGTATGGTCTCAAACTGGAAAACTATGATGATCTTTACAAATGGTCGATTGGCGATACTGGATCTTTCTGGGGAGAGGTCTGGGACTTCACAGGCATCACTGCTTCCAAGCACTACGACGAGGTACGTCAATAATCACGTGATCAACACGTCGCATGGACTTTTCATGCTAAAACGTCTTTCCAGGTTGTTCCGAAAGGAGCGTCTATATTTCCTCGACCAGACTTCTTTGCTGGGTCGCGGCTCAACTTCGCTGAGAACCTGCTGTATCCAGCAAACTTGAAGATTGATGAGAACTCCCCTGCAATCATCGAAGCTACGGAAATTGGCAACCATGAAATTACCTGGGCAGAGCTGCGAGAACGAGTCAGAAAATGTACATTAGCACTTCATTCACATGGGGTTGTGGAATCAGATCGCGTTGCCGGCTTCCTAGGCAATCATGCAAATGCTGTGGTGGCGATGCTAGCTGCGTCGAGTATTGGCGCTGTTTGGACGGGAGTCAGTCCTGATACAGGCGTGACGGCTGTATTGGAGAGACTGGTTCAGATTCAGCCCAAGGTGCTGTTTGTTGATAATGCCGTGATTTATAATGGGAAGAAGCACTCGAGTCATCAGAAGGTGAAGGAGATTTTGGCTGGTCTGAAAGGGCTCAAGGCTGGGGTGATGTTTGAGACAGTTAAAAGCTTTGAGATGGAAGTTGAGGGGTTAGAGGTTGCTGAAGGAAAGCAGTGGACGTACGAAGACTTTGTGAAGAGGTGAGTCTGTGCGTCACGTGATACCCCTTTCCCCAGCTGACGAAGTCAACAGTGCTAGCGATCTCTCGTCACCACTCACATTCGCACAACTGCCACCCTCGCATCCACTCTACATTCTTTACTCTTCTGGAACAACCGGTGCCCCGAAATGCATAGTCCACTCTGCAGCCGGGACACTCATCCAGCACAAGAAGGAACACATCCTGCACTGCGATATCCGGCCCGGAGACCGCATGCTCTACTTCACGACCACGACGTGGATGATGTGGCACTGGCTTATCTCTGCCCTCTCCGCTGGCTGCACAGTCATCCTGTACGATGGTTCGCCTTTCCATCCCCACGGTGACCTCAGCATGCCCCTCTTAATCCAGAATCTAAAAATCACGCATTTCGGAACTTCCGCCAAATACCTCTCAATCCTAGAACAGAAACGCATATTTCCCATGGAAGCACCGCATAATCTAGACCTCAGTTCTCTAAAAGCGATTTATTCCACAGGCTCACCCCTCGCACCGAGCACCTTCGAATACGTATACTCCGCCTTCCCTTCCTCCCTAAACCTCGGCTCCATCACAGGAGGAACAGACATAATCTCCCTCTTTGGCGCTCCCTGTCCCCTTCTCCCCGTTTACTCTGGCGAAATCCAATGTTCCGGCCTCGGCATGGCAATCGCAGCCTTCTCTCCCTCCGGCGTCCCAGTCCCAGACGGGGAAGACGGCGACCTCGTTTGCACCGCGCCCTTCCCGTGTCAACCGATCTACTTCTTCTCCTCTATCTCTCACTCAGCCGGGCTACAAAAATACCGCGAGGCTTACTTCGAAACATTCGAGGGCGTCTGGCATCATGGCGATTTTGTGCGATTTGAGAAAGAGACAAAGGGACTGGTTATGCTGGGCAGAAGTGATGGGATTTTGAAACCTAGTGGGGTTAGGTTTGGGAGTGCGGAGATCTATAATGTGCTGTTGAGGCATTTTGGGGGTGTGATTAGTGATGCCATTTGTGTTGGACGACGGAGAGAGACGGATACTGATGAGACGGTTGTACTGTTTTTGAAGATGGAAGAGGGAAAAGCGTGTGATGAGAGTTTGAAAGGGGATATTAGGAGTGTGATTAGGAAGGAGTTGAGTGCGAGGCATGTACCCGGCGTTATTGATGAGTGTTTTGAAATTCCAATCACGGGGAACGGGAAGAAGTGAGTTTAATGCCCCATTTTCTGGGCAAAGGGCGAGAAATGAAGAATGCTGACAAATTTAGGGTCGAAATTGCGGTCAAGCAAATTCTGTGCGGGATGAAGATTAAAGTTGGGGCAAGTGTTATGAATAAGGAGTGCTTGGAGTGGTATCGGGAATGGGCGGAAACACATTAAGTTAATATTTCTGGCAAAATTTTATTAATCCAGAGAATTATAACCTTATAAGCTTTTAAAAGACAAGTGTACTGAGCTAAGAATTAAAGTCGAGAGTCGGAGTCGAAGTCGAGAATGTGGGCCCGAGTTATTAGTGAGGAAGGCCCTGTAATTATAGGTAGTTATCGCTAAAATTTAGGCTCTAAGCGCTAAAAAAATTAGTGATAATCTTTTTGGTGGGGTGCCGGCACAGCAAGTGGGGCTGAAAAACCAACAAAGAAGTTAGGGTAGCGAGTAAGCTGGGACATGTCGTTCTTATGGCCTTCCGTATTATGGCCTTCCGTAGGGGATCTCCATTTATGGTTAGCTTCCGCTTTGAACCAAACCTTCTTTTGACGAACAACTTATTTCCTCCCATCCCATTGCGCCCCCTACCGACCTCGAGACTCTAAGGGCTAGGCAATTGCATGGCTTGTGCGAGTTCACATTTGCGAACATGTCAGATCAACTTTTTCTGGAAGAATAAAAGCACAAATGTGCTCAACTGAAGTCTATTTAAATAGTTCCGAAAGCCTCCAACTGCCAGCGCAAGGAATCTTTCCTTTTCGAATCACGTACCATTGGCACTATGGCTTCTTGGAAACATGGCAATAATGACAACAAGGACAATAAGAAATCCACTGGGAGCAAATATGGGACGGCAGATGCTCAAGTTCAGCTTTCCTCAGCGTCTGAATCGTGCAGTCCTTTTCTACAACTTCCGCGAGAGTAAGCACATTGTTCAATGGCTCCAGGAAATTTCATATAGGAAATTGCTGAACCTTGAGGGTTTTAGGCTTCGCGAAAAGGTGTACGACTCCATTTTCTTCTCGACAACAATCAGATTCGGCGAATGGCCCACGTGTAGGTTTTTGGGGACATGCCCTTCATACTTCAGACAGTCTATCACTTGCTCACGAGTCAATGCTCCACTTTCCACGACAATGTTAGTCGAGCGATTGCTAATTTGCCGTTTTCTAGGTCAAATTGGGATGAAAAACAGAAACCTAGCGACGCATTCCCTGGCCTTACTCCGTGTTTGCCGCCAGATATACGAAGAGACTAAATCTCTCTGGCTCGGAAGGATCTTATTCGACTTCAACCACGTGATTACTCTCCTCGACAAGCTCTCGTTGCTGCCTGCCTTCACCCTTTCGCGTATCCGGTTTATTCGAGTTTCAGCTGACCCACTAGTGCTGAGGGTTGAGGGTCAAAATCACCACCCATTCTTCAGACTTCTGTGGGCGCCCAAAATGCTTCCCGGCCTTCGACTAGACACTCTCACTGTTTTGGGTACATATCACGGCCCCCTCGACTATGGTACTCTTGGTGCTTTCGTACAACATGGCAGCTGTTGGAAGGAGCTACGTTTTGTCACAAGAGATTCTTCAATGCTTGGATGCAGCAAGATAGAACGGCGCAAACCACAACCACTCACATGGAACCAAATCCTACTAGCTCGCGACGGTATTGACTCGAAGGCTAGTGTCACGATCTATCGAGCTAATCAGGAAATGGAATTTGGAGCTGTCTTTACCCCTGAGAACAGTCGAGAGTTCAACCAAGAGATTATTCCACCGGAAACGCTCGAGACATTCGGAGCGAATGAGGATGCGAAGCTTATGAGCCCAAATGAGAAAGGAGGGGCATTTTTGGTGATTGTCAAGCGCGGCCACCAAGCAGATATCTCAGAACGTGATACAGGTCCATATCATCCTGATGATATCAGATATTGGTCAGATGGTATGACCTGGCAAGAAATCAAGGGAATGCTCACCGGATCTTACCGGAAGATACGATAGGCAATGATGGTCTCCTTTGAGAAGAGGAGACCTTCGTGGTAGATACTTGCCATGAGGTCCAAGATTCTGAGAGGATCGTCCGAAATGATCTCTAATTTGTCCTTGCAGATTTTGTGAGCTAGAAGGGCGATCTATAATGAGGGCACAGAAATCCATCTGGAAATTTCAGTAATACTGAACACTTTTTCATTCTCTGGGAGCATCCTGTCGACGCTAATAAGCTTGCACAGGGCCTGGGTGAATAGGTTTGGATCTACTGCAATGGCAAATCTGGAGGAGCCTGAGATAAGGCAAGTGTTTGGTCCTCAAGGAAAGCTATAGTACAGGTACCTCCAACTATAAAATGCCCTTTTTTACCATTTATTTTACCTCCATGAGCAAAACCCTAGTTATAAACCAATCAACACGATCTGTCTCAGCCTCTGAAACGAATGTCTTCCTTGGTCTTTGATTTATTGAGTCAATTTCGGTGAATAACCTCTTGCGACCATGCAACCTCTAGCCTTTTCTCGCAACCGACCCCGTAGAACCACTGCGATCTCCTTTGTTTTTCTGCTTTTTGAAAGCGTTCAGTCCACGCTTTTACGTCGAAAACTCTTTCAGAAGACTTCGAAATTTGGTTCAAAGCACCAATGCGTTTCCTAGCATTTCAAATCTATGTTGAAGTAGCCCTAGAAAATTCCATAAATGAGAAGCCTTTCCACTGGCTTCAGCTATGCAAGTCATGCGAAGCTCTATTCACGGCGCCTAAGGATTCGTCTGAGAAGAATTCGATTGATGCAGCTGTTCTGCGCGAGGTAGAGATATGGGTTTCAAGAACTTAGGCGAATCAGAGAAGTCGTCCATGCTTGGCTATGAGTTATACTGTCTGATTATCAAAAGTGACCACGAGTATGCTCATAACCAAATAATTCGACAGAAGATCAGAAGGAAATGGAGCAAAACGAGAAGGAACACTGTGCCTCATTCTGCTGAATTCTATAACTCACCTCAGGGCCTGCTATACATGCATTTTTAACTATTGTCTCACAATAACGCCCGCCCAACTTGCTATACACACGATGCAATTCTACCATGCCAATCTCAAATCATCTTTAGCCTTTGCATCTGATTGAATGCAAACCTCCTGGTAGGCTTCCACATTCTGTTCTTGCCGTCATATATCACATACGCCATTCCAACGCCGAGCCCACCCAAGTGAGCTGCATGTGCCCACCTCAAGTAGGGGCCAAATCCAATGAGTGTCCCCCATAGCTCGAATGCAAAGATTCCCCAAAGAGCATGCTCTGCTGGTAGACTTCCGGGAATAAATATGATTCCAATGTGCTGATCCGGATAGTTCATAGCCCACGCGCCAAGCATAGCATAAATAGCACCGCTGGCTCCCAGGGCAGGCGAAAAGCGGGACATCTTGTTCGGCCAGATGGTAGTCAGGTGATATGCCAGACTGGCCATCAGACCGGAAGAGAGGTAGAAAGCCGTAAGATGGCTGCCGCTGGACTCGATTGTAGGGCTCCCGGCCACTTGTGGTCCGAAAGAGAAGAGAGCGTACATGTTGAGACTCAGATGAAGAGAGCCAGCATGTCCAAACATGGAGGTGAACAGCGTAAAGTTGCGGGAATTAATAGGTATATGTGCAAAGGCTAGGAATGCTCTGGGAGAATTCCAGGTGGCTGCAAAGATACCGAGATTCAAGGCAGCGGCAGTCGTAATCATCTTCTCCGAGCTATTGAGATTAGACCACGGGGTGGTGAACACATCCATAAGCGAGAAACTCTTGGTCGCAGTGGCTTGGCGAGTCCCTTTATTCGACCTCGCCGCATCGATGTTGGCGTACGTGAGAGGACCCAACGGGAGCTTCTTGAACTCCTGCACGTCCTGGTGGACTTCATACGCTGCGCATCCTAAGTATATGGTGCCAACGGCAGTGAAAACCCATAGTATTGGACCAAGAGCTCGCACTCGTCCAAGGCTGAAATGATACTGATGAGCCTGCTGGGTTGAGTATGAATGGTTGCCCAAGACTCGAGCTCGAGGGGCAGGGTCGACGATGCGGCATGTCGCCTTCCTCGAGAAATGGGGACGAAACATCGTCGATGAGTTCAAGCCCCGCGCGCGTCATATGAAGCATTGAAGGCCCCTAGGTCATGATTGCAGAGGTATTCTTGATGTCCTTGATGGTGACTTTCCAGGAAGATGGAGCTCTCGCGAGGTGCATGCTAGAAATTACGTACCTGTGGGTACTTCTCTAGAAGGCACGTGAGCTAATGCGCTAGCCCAATTAGGCAATCGAAACCTCACCGAGCAACTAGGTAGGGTATTCGTTCACTTTTGTCCGATCACGAGCCTAGATAACCTCAAAGAAAGTCTTCGACCAATTACTCCTCCTACTTTATTTAAAGTTTATGATCAGGAAGTTTCAAGAGACAGGCATGCTAAATGTTTTGGGGACCTCTGGACTGCAAATCGCTGGATGTGTAGCGCACATATCAGTCATCTCCTTCTAATCACCCAAGGGCGAGCAAATATCATAATCACACATTGTATCTTCACGGCTCAAATAACTCAAGTTTGAGTTTGAGTCTTAAAGGCAAGAGAGCGCCAGGACTAGTCTAGTTTTGGCATCGTCCACAACTTCACGAGCCAGACATTATCTGCGGTGAGTCCTTCTTCGTCCTCAAATCACGACCTATCGGCACGGTATTCATATTTCAGTATCCTCTTAAGTCTAAAACTCTGATCTGTAAATATGAGGTCCGGTACCTCTCACCATTACGCCGGTCATCTGGACTTCGTGAACGCTAATGATTAGTACCGACACCAAGGCGTTTCGTTCTTTATGGAATCTTTTTGGTAGAGTCTTTCTAATTCTCTTCGAAATACTTAGGGAATGCCACTCAGGTATGCTCTGTCATGAATATCCAATGCGGAGAGAGTTCGCCCAAATGCAATCCAGAACAAACATGTTTTTAACTTAGCCCCAGCTCCAGGCAGAACCAGTATCACACTTATATAGTCTTGCTGAGCGTGGCCATTCCTGTCTTTCCCTGGCCTGAAGCTATAAGTCTAACAGGGCCCGTTCCCAGGCACCCTGCTTGCTCCAATATCACTTGTTGGGATCTCGGCCATTTCGTATCAAATCAGAGGCCATTTTTGCGCCGGGAGGGTGTCCATTTGGATTGTCCAAATCCTTGATTGAATGAGTGATATAAGATGATGGAGGTGAGATTCGATACTTTAGATGTCAGCTTGGCTGAGGTAGAAAAGTAGGGAAAGGAGATCTTTTTGACTTGAGCTGGGGGAGACTGGGAGTAAGCTCTGATTAACTCCCGCCTCCTACTATTCGCTCGCAAGCAAAAAGAAAACATCAAACGGCATTTGCCACCTCATTTTCTACTCCTGCTAAACGCGTAATGGAAATATACCAACTAACGCCCGCGAACTGCCTGGTCAAGGGTTTTCACTGGGCTGCGAGGCAGCCAAAGCTTTGTAACTAGCTGTAGCGTGTGAACGCCTAGTTGCATTATGTCAAAAGGTCTCTGGAGTGGGCAATTGAATGATCTTTTAGAAACCATATGTGCATTGAATGTGTGAGATACCATCATGTACAGGTTCTCGAAGAGCAGAGAGCTAGGGTATCCATCACATGCAGAGCGCTGAAATGCATCGAATCGTGTTCATCACCATTGCGCCTCCTTCACAATCAAATTGTCTGAAGGCTTTACTCGTTGCGCCCATTCCCTGGAAAGTGTTAGCAAGCCAAATGACAAATCTCTTCGAGGGATACTTACGTCCAGCTTCCATCATATAATCTCCGCTTACTTTCATCACCATATCCAGCCTCCGTCAAGGCAGCGTCGATTACGGCAGCCGTTACCCCTGTTCCACAACTGTTGATAATGGGTCTCTCGGGATCAATGCCCTTCGTCTCGAATATCTTTCTGAGCTGGTAGCCAGGCAAGATCGTCTTCTTAACCGGATCCAACAACTCAGAAACCGGCACCGAGATACTCCCCGGCATATGTCCACTCGAAAGTCCCTCCCTAGGCTCTGGATCCGTACCCGCCCATCTGCCCTTCGACCTAGCATCCAGAATCTGCACTCCCTCGGCACCTTCCTTGTTGTAATCCTTCGCAACCTCTCTGACCTCCTCAAAGTCAATAACCTTACTAGCATCGAACTGAGGAATCGGATAGACGCAAGTATCCACGTCCCAAAACTCTCCACTCTCTGTCGGATACCCATCCTCCACCCACTGCTTGAAATTATTCAGCACATGCACAGAATCATGTCCAAACGCCTTCAACGTCCATCCCACCCTCGGCGCGCTGAAGATTCCAAGCTCCAGCGAATCATAAACAACCACCGTGTCATCTCTCTTGATACCCAGTGCTGACATTGCTTTTGCGAAGTCGGAAGCGGAAGGCAGCATGTGCGGGTACGGCGAGCGTTTGTCACACACTTTATCGAGATCGAAGAAGCGGGCATTGGGTATGCGTTTCTCGCGGAAGGTTTGTAGGCCATTGCGCCCGTCGTTAGGGAGGAACCAGGTTGCACAAAGGGGAACGGTCTTCGGCGCGGTGGAGATTTTGCTCGGTGAGTTCTTTTTCAGTGATTCTGAGAGCTCAGCGGGGGTGACGAGGTAGGAGGAGAAGGATCGAGATGAGAGAGAGGAGGCCATCTTGAGGAGAGGTGAGTGGCATTGGAATTGGGGACGGAGTGGAGAGGAGAGGTGGAGGCGGACTCCTCGGCGGAGCACGAGGGACGCCATGGCGTGCTGATGAGAAGCCGTTACCGGGCGGTCATGAAGAGTGGGAGGACAGCCGTGACAATATTTTGAGGTTGTCTGAAGCTGAAGAGAAGAGGGAGGAATTGAAAGAGACAAACGAAAAGGAGTGTTTGTAAAAAGAGGGGTTGGTGAGCAGCGGAGAAAAGAGCTGGTGTGGTTACATTTGGTGGCTTGCAGCTCCTCACCCAGATAAGAAGTCCAGCACGTGAAAATTCGCTTCACCACGACGATAACGCGATGTACAGTAAACATCGTCAACCACGTCCAACCTCGAATCGATTCTTTTTGCATCGCAGACTGCAAAGAAGCAATTTTGTTTTACGACCAATATCCCGAAAGAGCAAATTAGATGTTCATGCAATTACAAATCTCAAGATGAAAGTCAAGATCAAGAAGTGGAATGCAGTAGCGACCTGGCGATGGGACATTCCCGACGACGACGTCTGCGGTATCTGCCAGGTGCATTTCGATGGTACATGTCCGACGTGCAAATACCCTGGAGATGATTGCAGCTTGCGTATGTTCCTACCTGAGCGCTCTGTTTTTACCTGCTGATTATTTCGAACAGTCTCTGGCAAATGCGGACACAACTTTCATATGGTCAGGAAGCTCGAATTAGAAGATAGGGACAACGCTGATGTGGTCTAGCATTGCATTGTGGAGTGGATCAAGCAGGATTCTTCGAAGGGACAATGCCCGATGTGTAGGCAGAGTAGGTCCCTCCAGTCTATCAGGAGAAAATATACTGACTGGTGGCAGAATTCGAATGGACGGATAATCCTGCAATGGGAGGACCTATGCGAATCCCATGATGACCGAGGATGCACATACTGCATGAGGCTGTAGTTTATGGATTGTTTGCACTGGCTTGGGAGAGGTGTTTTAGTTCATGATACCACGAGGACGAGCAACACGCTCCGGAGTCAATGGGCATACTGGAGTACTGAGATAATGGATATGATACCCCTCCTCCTGCAAGCATAGATTATATATCTTTGCCTGAATAATTCGGATTCCACCAGGAAATATGTGACTTTCATCTTCGGACACTGGGGCACGGAAACTGAACAGCTGCTCAAAGTCAAAGGAACTCGTCTTCGAAGATATCAACACAGTGGGCCATTCATCAAAAGGAGGTTAAGATTTTTCGTTGATGCTGAGTCGAACTCTTGGTAATATTAATCAGTGATTCCAGCCCATTTACATATCACGCATTCACAGCACATGAAAACCGACCATAGAAGAATCAGGATTTTTCCATGCACAAGCAAACTATTTGTAACCATACATCCACAAGACTCCAAAGCAAAATGGATCCTGTCACCAAAATCTTGAACAGAGAAAAGAAATGGAAATACTGCAAGGTAAGCCCTGTCCCGTGCACTCTTCATGAGTACATATGGTAACTCCTGAACTGTAAACAGTGTCTTGAAATGCATGGACCTTCCGAGGAATACTGCACCCGTTGTCAAGTCAGAGGCTTGCAACATCCAAGATGCAAGGAGTGTGAAAAGATCACCGAAAGGGAATTCAAGAAGGAAACAGTTTGGTTGCTCCAGCAATTAGATGAAGAGCAGCGCAGGGAGATGAGTCGGTGGTGTTGAAAGTTTGGCATCTTACACTAGATGGGAATTTACAAACGAGATTTTCTAATACAAAATGGAACTATGTGAACCAATGATTCCGTATTTAATTTATAGAGTTCCCTTCCTAGCGCAAAGTGTTCATGGAATTCCGCCACGTGCACAACCTACTTGCATTCGCCGTGCTACTTCTTACTGTCCATTCTTGCAAACATACATCACACCTAGGTCCCGCCCCGCACACCCACTATCCACAGGCTCTCCAAATTCAGCTTGGGGGTTACATGGACCTGCAACGACTTGGGAGGTATCCCCGTGGCCGCTCATACAGCGACGAACTGTGGGCCCTTCGACGCCGATATCTGTATTAGTTCCTTCTTCTTTCCTCCGCAACATCTTCACATTTTCTGGGCTGTGTCTCTCAAATTATTCTAAGCAGCTTAAAGCTTGCAATCAGTAATGCGTTTCGTTCCTGGTGCTACACAGTGGTGTATGGATCCTGAGTTGGTATGTAATCAACGTTTGCACGTCGTGCGCAGAAACATTAGGGACAAACGAGCTCAGCAATTCAATGGTCGCAAATATGATTATTATGGATCTGCGATATCATTTCCTTTTATCGCAGCGGCATGGACGTCAAGGATCCCTCTATGCTTGGTGGTAATGGTTTGTTTTTGTGGAAGTAAATCGCAAGAAAATGCCAGGTTTCGGGGTCATCGATCAGTCATTGTCAAATTTATGTGGTGATAGTGAGACTTTTCGTGGTAATAAATTATTGTTATTTTTTAAAAAGGGTTGTTCTATTGAAATGCAAATCATGTCGCAAACTGAGCGGAAGTAGGAAGGGTCCACGGGGTCAGGTCGCCGGCTTCAGCCAGAAACACTTTACGATATTGAAACCGCAGCCCTCTAAAGCCCTCAGGAAAATGCAATTTGAGGCAGAACAAAGTTTCCCATATTCAAATTCTTATAAATGTATCAAGTGTCTTAGGGGAAAGGCTTGGCATCTTGAATTGTTGGTCATGAAGCAGGCGAGGTGCCTCATCCGCCAAACACACTTACCTTGATTTGTGCTTCGTAGTACCTTGGTTTTCATAGAGGAAGGGTTTTGGACGTACTAGAAATTTATTAACGGTTTCAATGAGGCATCTCTTTAGAAGTATTTCAATTGGCATAAAACTCTATCGTTTCCTAACAATGTGCATCACCTCTGCCACCGCCACAGCCTCCCCTACAGGTTCTGTACCTGGAGGATTTCGCCCATGATGACAGTTTGGATAATTCCATACATTGGTTTTGTTGCTTCTAATGCTCAAAGTAAACAAGTACTATCTTGATAATAAAATGAAGTCATAATACATGTCAGTTGGATATCACGTGCCCTCTCCTTTAGTATTAGCCGTTCCCAATGGGGATTAGACTGTTCCCGTGGGATATAAGCTCCCCGAACAGTCGCCCACTTTACTCCTTAGACAACTTCTTCAGACATTATAATATATTCACTTTTCAAGCTTTATCTCATATATATTACACCCCTGTAACTGTAACTGTCAGTTATGAACCCGGCCTTGCTCTAAATCCCATATTTACGAGCTTCCACTATAACGAGCTTGTAATTACAGTGACTTCTTACTATTATTCAGTATCGAATTGACTTATTTCGAACCGAAAACGCGATTATATTATTATTCGTCTTCGAATAGACTTATTTCGAATCGAAAATAGTTCCTATACCTTATCTCTATACAGATAGATCCCCTTAAATGACTAGATTATCGAATAAGCTTCGTATATTATTAATACTTAGTAAAATTACTATAATTACAATTATATCTTTGAAAGTAATTATCATTACTCCTATTATACTGGAGAAAAAGAAGGATTAGTTACTATAGATTAAGGTAATCCGAATAGTGGCGGGAGACCTTTGGGACTTCGTTAACCTGTCCGTTCCTCTAGTTAACCTGAAAATGCTCGAGGAACCCATTGAACCGATACCTGTAACTATTAAGGTAATTATTATATCCAGTTCCATATAGACTAATACCCTGAATAATATCCTATTTCCAGACGAACTAGAAGTTATTACTTTTACTTCCTTTAGTTTATCAGAATAAAACTATCTACAAATACTCTAGAGTATCTATTTTCACAAGTTCAAGACCTATAATTCGAAGGTTAAGGTTATGAATAAGCTCCAAGTTAAGGTTTAACAGACAATTAGTCATGAGAATCTTTAATATACCCGAGAGTATAATACTATTTAAGAGATATTCGAAAAGCTCAAATAACACTTTGCCCCTTCAGATAAGGTATACCAAAACGAGATTACCAGGATCTGGTAGTATACAATTCAATAACTAAAACGTGGAACGGCAGTTACGATATGGTTATCAGAGCTCGAATTGGCCTATAACGAAGTAATTGAGTACAAGCTGCCCGAAGTTCAGGGACTCCATGCCCATTATGCCCTCACTGCCATGATAGTCGATATCGATTCCAGCTTCTCATACAACTGGGACCGCCAGCTACTCTGCTTTATAGAGGAGGACCCACGAAAACCCAAGTTCCGGGATATAGTTCAGGAGTTGAGGGAACTAATACGCCTTCGAGTATCTAGATAGCCCTTATCGGCCTACTATAGAGTATTCGCGGTCTCCTTTCAAGGAATGGATTCGGATAGTAATCCTATAATAAAACTATCCTGTCTTTATAACAGAACCTATCTCTTTACTAATTGCGATTATCTGATTCCGGAATATTAACTAGTCGAATAGTATCCTAATTCCAATATCCAGAAGAAGATTAATAAAACTCTAACCGGTATAAAATAGATAGACAGGTAATTATTTATAATTTAATATCTTCAGGAAAAGGCTAAGAATTTGATAATATTAAATTCTACTATTATAGAATTATCTAGAATCTTGAAATTAACTGGAAATAAGAAATAGGAAGAAGAGGATCTATAAGTTTATATAATAATTTATAATATCTCGATTTGACTAATCGGAATAGGAGTCTTTAATATCTTTAATAATATTAAAATCTCGACAGAATTTAACTATTCCCTTAAGAATAGTATTATCTTAAATTCAGGTTCCACTTATAATATCGGGAATACTAGATTATACTTTAATCCCGACTCATTTCAGTCTCCCCGAGAAGATAAGGAAAATACTATTTTTACTAATAATACTATAATATCTATCAAATTATATAGAATAATAAATATTACTATTCAGACTAAAGGATTCCCGAATAATTAAATTATTATATTTCGAAATATAATATATATTCTATTATTCTATATATTTATAATATCTCTCAAATTCCTAAACTAATAAGAGATCTTCTAGAATAATTATTCGAATATCCTAATATAGGAGAATAGTTAAGGGAATTATTACTACTAGATAGATATATCTATATAATTTGAATAATAGATCCTCGAATATACTGAAAATTCAGTCTCAAAGTAGTCGAAATTGGAGGATTCCTTTATAGTACTACTAGTCAGTTTCAAGGTCCACTCCTCATATATTCCCAGACCTATCAAGGAGGGCATATTAGACTAATAATATAAAATTATAGATTATTTATATCCTGAGACTCTGAAAAAGCTCAAAACTATCTATTAAGGTATTAAAATTATAATATCTTTATTATCGGATCCAAAATATAAAGAATATTATCTTAATAATATTAAAAGTATATTTTACTATTATTCTATATTCTATTATCCTATACTATTCTGGAAGTTATACTGGGATCTGATTAATATAAATAATAGATTAGATAGTGAAAATTATATATTTTACTTCATTTATCCTATAAGTTATATATACTTTATATATTATTTATTAAATATAGGGAAATAATATTTTCTTTTTTATTTTGAGTATATATTGAAATATATTAAGAGATATTATAAGCTCAAAGTATAGATATTTTATAGGAATAGCGAAATAACTATTTAGTATTTTAATAAATTTAAAGTCGAGTATAGTTTAATTATAGAGGATTTACTATTATATATACAAGCTTAAAATAAAGATATTAAGAGATCTAGGAGAATGATTATAGACTATGATTATAATATGAGAATATTAGTAAACCTCCCTGAGATTTTATAGTCTGAAATATATTCTATAATCACTTACTTATTTAATAGATTTCCTATATATTCCCTTAACTGACTCATATCTATTAGTTTTATCAAATAGTATCTGGATAATCAAGTTCCCAGGTCTAGTCTAAATTACTTTATTCTATATAATTATCGAGTCTATTCTTTTATTAAAAATACTCTAAAATACGAATAATACCTGAATTACTATATATATATCGGATATTATATTAAATATAGTGAAAGTAATATCTACAGGATCTGGATATTCAAGCTAAAGACAATTATATTAATCTATAATATTATCTTTAATATTATAAAATAGTATAATCTTCAAAATAATCAGTCTAAAGTACCAGTTAATATAATCCAGATTCTTGAAATCCTTACTCCTAATATCAAAGAGACTATTAATAATTGAAAGATATTATTACCTTTATACTTATTCGAGATAATTCTTAAATCCTATAATAATACAATTATAATAGATAATATTTCCAATTCAAAGATATTAATAGTATTATTTCCTATATCTAGGGGGATTCCTGATTTTGAATAATCTTCGACTATTATATTATTAAATTAATCTATAGAGAGTTTACTTAAAGCCTTTTTATTACTAGTAGTAATAACCAATTAATCAGATTTGTTAACTATTGAAATAAGTTTAATATTAAGTCCAAAATTAATTATATTAAGTGATTCCTCAAGTTTACGTGATTCTCCTCGAGATTAATTTCTAATAATCTCAAAGTTATTATTTACTAAACTATCTTGTGGATTCGTTCTATCTAAATAGAAAGTATATAAAGGAATTAATAGAAATATTATACTTTTAAATATTATTAAAGGGAAGTATAACTATAAAGTAATTTTTATAATTAAGTTATTATTTTGGAATCTTATAAAAGAACCAATCTTAAAGTATTATATATTATTTTTAATAGGAATAATATATAAGGAATCAAAATTATAAATTTGTAATCTACCTATTCTATTAAAGAAATACTATAAACTAGATAGTTATCTATATAGAACTCGATTTAAATAAGAGTAAAAAGTCGAATACGAGACCCTTTAGAATAAAGGTATCTTCAAAATAGTACTGATTTCAGATATAACTTCCTTTATTCTTCCTCTAATATGGGTTTTTACTTATAAAGGAAATGAAGACAATTTCCTTATGAGGTGTAAGGCCAGGCTTATAGTCCGTGAAGACCAGACTTGATAATAATACCTAATTTCGGGTATTAATCCGTATTAATACCAGAATCGTAAAGTATTAATACTATTAATTCTAGGATCGATTCTAAGCGAGCTAATCCTAGTATATTTGAGATTCTTAATGTTTTTGAGACTTTAAGAGGACTTATTATATTAAAAGTATTATCTAAGAGATTATAAACCCTTAGTTTCATTTTTAAATTAACTAGTCTTAAAGAAGATATCTAGAATCCCGTTCCTTTTCCAGTACTTTAAATACTCCCTTATCTCAATAGTCTCTATTTCTATTTGTTCTTAATTCCAGTTTACTATATAACGAGTCCCTGAAAAGACTCTCTCTAGCTTATTACTTATTAGTGGGATTGAGAGGATATTAATAGTTATAAATAAGAGTCTAGACTAGTATTATCTTTGTGTATCTTGGTACCACTATACAAAGGCCCCCTTCTTACCGGGATTATATAATTCCTGTAAGTTATAGTCCTTATACTTATCCTCACTTACTAGTCTGATAACTGTATAAAGAGACAAGGCAATCTTATTAAAAGTATCCAGTTCTAATAAGTCTTAAGAGGGATTATTATACGAGAAAGGCATATAGACGAGTAAGGGCATAGTTGCCTCTTCTCTATACTTCTCCCAGAGCTGCTTCACACTTACTAGAATCGGCTTTGCCCACTTCTTTGGCCAATAAACCTCAATATACCTTATACAATTACCAGGATTCAAGATCAAAATAGTAGTATAAAAGGGAGAGAGATTAGTCTTTATATAGTACTTGTCAAGGATAGTGTATACTATATCAAGCCGGTTAAGGAAGTCCTGACTCTCTTAATCTCTTTTCTTCTTATATTTGGCCTATTATATTATAGTTAATAAAGTAGAGAAAGGGAGAGAGGAAGAGGAAGGGAAGGGTATAACTTATAGTCTCGGTTTGAATATACTTAATTAATATGTCTATTATAAAGAGTATATAATTAATAGATATGGAATCTCCCTCAGTAAAGAGAGTTGCTCGTGTGAAGAGGTAAAGGAAGTCCCTGATTATATAAAGCCTCTTCCATTCCTTAAAGCTCAAGATATTGTCCTCAAGCTCTTTCTCGTGAACAAGGTAATAGGCCTTAATATAAGGCCTTAAGAGTAAGAGAATATCAAGTATCTTGTACTAGCTATTCCACCTCGTATAATTATCTATAGGAACTAGTCTTCTTATAAGCTGGATAAACTATACTATTTTACTAGAAGATCCACGGATATGAATCACGATATTATACCCCTTGTTAAGTGATTCTAAGAGTCTGAACTTGATTCTTATTATCTCCTTATCCGTATACTCTTCTTATTACTCTTCTTTATTATACAATTCAAGCTCTTCTATCCGTATTATACCTAAGAATAAGAAGGCCTATACTATCAAGTTAATAATATAACCAATATAGCAAATTCGTATCTGTATTATATCCCAATCTAAACTAAACTCTTACTTCTAGTAGTATTGAATAGCTTAATAGAGAGTATTATTAGAAGGGGCATTATCAGTCACGATAGTCCCAAACTTTTATATAATACTATAGTCCTCAAGGACTGGAAGAAGGACTATAAACTAGTCTTCCCCAGTATAGCTATCTACTCGCTTGAGAGCAAGAAGGGCCTTCTATCTCTTTAAATTATATATAATAAAGTGAATACAGATTACTAAGAGAAGGTATCAGTTTGGGGAGGTCTATATATTAATAGAGATATATATCCGTAAGAGTACTAATTGGACTACTCATTATATAATATCCTTATATCTTATTCAAGCCTCCTTGACCTTATTAGAAACTCTAGAGTAAGAGATAGTAATCTTACTCTCACTTACTCGGTTTAGTACTTGGTAAAGGGTATAAAACTCTGGCTATTTAACTATAGTATAAGAGAGATTTCGTATAATAATTAGAGAAATCAGAGTTTCTATAAGGACTATTATATTGAAAGAGGCCTCAAGGATCTCTAAATCAAACTTCTCGGCCTCACCAGTTGCCTTAGCTTAGTGATATAACTATCTAAGTTACTACTTTATAACTTCTTGAGTCTTATTTAGAACCTTCTTTATTATAATCTCAGAATAGTACTTCTTGATATACTTTATTATATTTACTGAACTCGCAATATTATATAGCAGCAGTATTTCATCTTATATATAATAAAGGTAATAGAGGAAGGATTGGATCTCATCTTAGTATAGGTACCGGCAATAGGCCCAAATAGGGGATCTCTTCTTACTATAGACTAGATTAGACGTGATTGACTCAATTGTAAGTAACGGTGTAAGGGACTCGTCTGGTTCAAGTAAAGAAGACATTTTGAGGATATACTCTAAAAGAAATCACTGTACGAGGAGGGAAAAGGTAAGGGAGGAGGGGAGTAAGGTCTAGCGGGATAGAAAGGCGGTGAGAGCTCGCTTAGAATCAATACTAATCGATCCAGTATTGATCCCTGTGATACTGACTAATACTAGGTGGTATTGATACTGGTATTAATACCTCAGGTATTATTGCCAAGCCTGGTGGAGACCTTCAGAGGAACCACTTACAAGACACGTACGCGGCTATACTCGCTGCGAGGGTATTTAGGGCACTTATAGTCATTGCGGCTTATTTTGACCTGGATATCCAGCAGTTCAATACTATAAACGCCTTTTACAATACCTTCTTGGATAAGGATATATATATATACTATCCTGACGGGTTTCACATACCCGGTCACTGCCTATAACTGATCCACACTTTGTACGGTCTACCCAAGTCCCCGCTATTATAATATAATCTCATATGCGAATACCTTTACAAGTTAGGCCTTTCTCCTATTCCCGACTGCCCTTGTCTATTTATAAGTAATAAGCTAATTGTTTTCTTTTATATTAACGATATTATAGTCCTTTACTACCCTTCAAATCGATTATTCTATAACGGGTTCCGAATAGAGTTCCTTAAAGTATTCAAAATACGTGAGATGGGCGAATTGAAGTGGTTTTTGGACATTTGAGTAATCCGTAATCGAAAGGCCCGTAAAATATAATTATACCAAGATACCTATATCACGAAACTCTATAATCGATTCCGATATCCTGGTTCGTTAGCCTATAGGTCCAAGACTCCTATAATAGTATCTCCTCCTGATCCCTATACTAGTAATACTATAGCGGAACAGATCCTTCAGTATTCCCAGCTCGTCGACTCCCTGATATATCCCGTGTTAATTATATGTCCGGATATTACTTTCTGTATAAAAATACTGGTCCAGAATCTCAAGAACCCTGGTCTATAATATCTGGCGGCCGGTTATTACTATATCGATTATCTAGAAGATACTAAATACCTTATACTAGAATATAGTAGGACTGCCATTCCCGTTCCCGTATTCAGTGCCGCCAACGACCCTGAAGGCCCTCCTACAGAGCCTGCCTTTATAGTAGCCAGTAATGTCGCTTTCACTGATAATATACGAAGTCGCCAGAGTACTGAAGGTATGGCCCTTAAGCTATTCGGTAGTATATTCGACTGGTTAAGCCGTCTCCAATCGACTATTACTATATTAATCACCGAGACTGAGTTGCTCGCTATTACTCACCTAATATTATAGATCCTCTGGTAGGGACAATTCTTCGATAATATTAACCTTAATATCGATCAGAACCTTACCGCTTCGTGTAATAACCTTCAGATAATTAGGCTCCTGATTAAGGACTCTCCTAAACTCGTTATTAAATTCAAGTATATCGATATTTAATAGTTATAAATATATCAGGAGATTGGTCAAGGAAATATCCATATCGAATAGAAGCCTATATCTGAAATAATTACTAATAGACTGACCAAATCGCTTACTATCCAGAAATATAACAATTTCGTTAAGATAATTAATATAGTTAATATCAAGTACCTGATCTCACCTGACCTGGGGGGTCACGAGACTTCAAGTTCTGAGTCCGAGGACTTGGAATAATAGACTTTACTACTTTCACTTATTTTATCGATTTCTGTTATACAGTTCGACGAATTTCACTATTATAACCGTTCCATACAGTATTCTTTTATTGTCACACCCATTTTTGTTATTAATCCTTTATACGGACTCGACTTACAGTACTCCTGGGCCCTTACGGATACTGCTTTGGATAATTCCGGTTTCCTGAAAGTCCGTGGATTCCCATGGTTCTAAAGGAGCTGAAACGCCCGAACAGTTATACTTACGGATCCCCATTCGTAGTTCTTCCAGTTCGGCATTTTGCCTTGATTTTTAGTTATTTTCGAAAAAGCGGTGGATTTATATACTATTCAAAATATAGAGCTAAGCGAGGTTATTCAGTTGGGAATGATTTTTTAGATTCCAGGTCTTGCCTTTTAGGACAAAACCTGGGGGGGTCTGTCAGTTGGATATCACGTGCCCTCTCCTTTAGTATTAGCCGTTCCCAATGGGGATTAGGCTATTCCCGTGGGATATAAGCTCCCCGAACAGTCGCCCACTTTGCTCCTTAGACAACTTCTTCAGACATTACAATATACTCACTTTTCAAGCTTCACCTCATGTGTATTGCACCCCTGTAACTGCAACTGTCAATACATGTAACCGCTTGGGGAAGATGTATGTAATTATGAAACTAAAATTAGACAATCTCAAATATCCCAATGCTCGAATCAGTAGGAAACTCCTTCGGTGACGTGCTTGAAACCCTCCACCCTGTCAGATGAACCTTACCTACTAACTTGTGGTAACGTCTATGAGGATCTCCCATGACCAAATTTTCTTGCACTTCGCGCAAGATAATAAGCTCGCTGCATCCATGCAATTGGCAGATTAAATCACCATACTCTACTCGTGCGTTGGCAATACCAACTTGTCCCTCTTTAGTCTTCATGAAAACCCGATTCTCCCGAGCCGCACGTATAATGCTTCTGGCCATCTCACTCGTGTATCCCACAAGATCTGCCTCTTGGGTTCTATCTTCAGTCTTCTCAAGTGGCGTCCGGTAATCAAAATAGAGCGAACTAGGACTGCCTCCGGAGAACAACGCCTTATCTAGCCAGCTCATAACGCCGTTAAAAGTCTTGAGCTCGTAATCGAACGTACAGCTCTGATGAAAACATAGATGTCGTGTCCAAGGCTCCTCTTCCGCTAGCCACGGGTTCTCTCTTTTCGACGAACAGATGGGATGTTCCTCGAGGTGCATTACGTGGATAGCCTGCCGTAGCGCAGATCTATTGTGACCATGTGCCCCAAGAATGCGTAGCAATCGCCTTGCAGTGTCGAACCATTTCGACCATCGCTGCTCTAAGTCCCGCTCTTTTGGACCCACACTATTCACGTCTAGCCCCCTTGAATCTGATTCAAGGGAAGGGAAGCAATCATAGAACAGAGCTTCGCAGATCGCTTCCTGTAGCTTGGCGTGCGAACCACCATAGAAGTTGTTCGAGGCCCAAATTTCGCATTCATTTGAGCCCCAAGAATAGGCAATGGCAATATCGTTTCCGATGACTTTCAGGCTTTGCGGAAGGCTTCCCTCTGTTCCGAAGTAAACGTTTTGATGCGCTTCGAGGCCACGGGTTTGAAGCTTGACCGCTGATGGATTCCAAGTACCAAGCCAGTTTGGTGTCCAGGACGGTAGAGCAGAATTTGCCATGGCATCAGGCTCAGCCGCGAGTATGAAGTCTAGTGATCTATGCACAACTATGAATTTTCTTGTGAGATTTTGTAAGAGTTCTTCAATAGGCTGCTCATAATTCGGTGCAGGGACCAACAACATGCTGTCCTGACACAAACCTAGAAGCGCGAAGACTTTGTCATGTGGTACGCTTGACAATGCTTGCTGGGAATTAAACATAGCCTCAAGAAGACTGATTGGCGCTTTGTCGCGGGCTTTCCTCCGAAAATGTGAGATATTCTCGATGTATGAGTAGTTGGTTTTGACGGGAGCTATTTGTTCTAGCCGACGCTCATATGCTTCGTTCGCTGCCCCGAGTTCCTCCCACATAACCCAGTCGCGACCACAAACAACTTTGACTACGGTTGCAACAGCAAGCTCCTGAATAATCCAGATTCGTTTCCAATAAGGGCGGGCAAAAAGATTTTCGAGTTTCTCCCAGATGGTGTCTCGCGCCCTTGAGGACTCCGCTGGCATCCTTCTCAATGCTGCCATAGCTTGGGAGCTATCTGCAGAGGACTTGCCAATCCACGCAATCACACCCTCGGCCCTCGAATAGATGAGTTTCATTAGTTGCACTTGGTGGCCTCTTTCCTGGTTGTCTTCTTGATTGATACAGAGAGCGTCTACCCATAACCGTGAAATTTGCATGTGGTGCAGACGCTCGAGAGCATCGTAGAGGTTTCTCGTGACCTGACGTTCTATGCCATGGACAAAAACACTTCTTGTATCATCGCAACTGCCCCAACAGTATGAGAGTGCGGTATACTCGGGGAGATTGGCAAGCCGAACATGCTCTAAAGAGCAAAGGATTTTGCCATCCGAGGTTCTAGAAAAGGTCAAGAGACGCGTGCATTGCAATGGGTCTTCGAGGGGGCGATATATCGTTCCCATGGCATCGGCTGCGATGATTAAAAGGCTGGATGGTGCAAATGCAAACGTGGGAAGAAGTCAGGAAGCCTGAAATGGGCGAAGAGCGGTGAGACTAGGCCGCGGGCGACAGCCTTGGCCAATGATACTTCACTGGGCGCCAGCCGAACACAACTTTGTGTAGAAGCCATTGGGTTGAATAAAACCAATGCAACATGCAACAGATTGATTCAGCAAATAGATTATGCAAGTTCTTTTGATATCTTGTCTATTTGATCGAGGAGAAGGATCTTGATATGCAGCCATGTACCAACGAGACTGCAGATCTGCATTCACGCCGATGTGTCAAAGTCCTCCACATCCACAACCAGCTCACAACTCGTGCTCTATAACTCGTTGTGTTCCTGTCCGTCGCCATCGGTGTCAGCAATAACGATCTTGGCGGCCTCCGCCGCATCAGCAAGCTTGCTCTTGATTGCGTCTTTCACACCTTCTGTAGCTTCACTCGCGACACTGCTTACAGTCTTTTCAATGATGCTCTCTGGTGCCTTAACACCATCAATGCCCATCAACTCAGTCTCGAAGACTACATTCCGTCAGCAAGAAGCCAGACATGTTCAATGCAATGACCTACTCAATGTGCTACCCGCTGGGATTGGGCCCATGGCTCTGTCACCATAGCCAAACTCTGGAGGAATGGTAAGAGTTCTCTTCTCTCCAATGCACATATCGATCAGGTTGTCGTCCCAACTGCAGAAAATCAGCGCCAATCTCCTGCTTATGTATTTGTTCTCGCATACCCCTTGATAACGCTTCCCTTTCCAACAACGAAGCTCAATGGCTGTCCTCGGTCGTAGCTGGCATCAAATTGCTTGCCATCAGATTGCAATGTGCCGCGGTAGTGAACAGAGATTTTGTCCCCTTTCTTGGACTTGCGGTCACATTCGACGGCACGGGTCACTTCGACCTTGACCTCTTCGGCGGCAACGAGGGCTGCCAGAGCGGCAATTGAGAGGGTGAGGAAACGCATGGTTGTTCAATTGGTATTGGCAGTCTACAGGATGAGGTAAGTATGTGGAGAATGGTTCATAGATGGAAGTTGTAAATACCTTCGGAATACTGGCCACGTTGAGTTGGAAGCTTGCAATTGATTGTACCTTGACATTTCTGAAGAGTTGATTGGAGATCCCAGCTTGCAGGGATGCCTCTCAGTAGGAGAAAAAGGCACGCAAGAACACCAAAAAGTCATCCACCTAATTGTTTATTCCTCGCCCTCCTACATCCCAAAATTAATATTGTTTTCAGGTATAGTTCTAAAGAAGCCACTGGTTCTTAAAGTCAAAAAATATCGTCGGATTTATTAATCGTTCGTTAGTGAAAACGTGGATTTGTCATAATTGCGCTGCTTGCCAAATCGGCCACCCTTTTTCTCCGACTGAGAGGATGCCAAGGAGGGCGGGGTATCACGTGCAGTGACCAATGAGGCCTAGCTCCAAGCAGCAGAATGATTGGCTGGCAGAACTCCACCTCAACACCTTCTCCTCACCTCCTTTCTCACTCAATCCTCATCTCACCGAGCAGCGACGACAACATCAGCATCCGTCTGCTTCCGGTATGTCAGTCTCACCGGTTACCCATGCGCACAACCATGGTCACGAGTTTGAGTCATACCTACGCGTCTTGCTACCCAATCCTATCTGAGGCAAACCCAAGCACGCTGTGGGGCTTTCTTCTGTCAGCACCAAAGTTCAGCTGAATCCTTCCTCCAAGATTGTCATTTTGCAAGCTCGCAACGAGGCAACCAACTTCTTCTCTGCTACTGAGCGAATCCTCGCGCGCTCGAGCAATCGTCGCGACACGCTGGGTTGTGGTTCTTTATCAATTGTTTGCGTGAATCCGCGGTTCCTGCGAAGCGCCTTGCGTCAAGCCTCACCGTCAACTAGCGCGAGTTGCATGGCGCAGCATACCTACGCATGCCTCCTGCCCATCATTTTCTTTTCCTCTGATTCGCTTCTAGTATATCAGGCAGTCGATGTGGGAGTCATTTCTAGCGATTAATGCCCAACACTATTTGTCCGCTGGCGCGGCGAGGGGATCTTAAACCCGCTTCGACCCTAGTTATTACACTTGGCTTCCACGGTTCTTTTCTTTTCTGATCGGGGCGGAAGAACCAAAGCTCTCACCGAGCATCAGGACTCCCTTTCTCTTAGTCATGACGACTGCCGCCTCTCACTCTGCAGAAAGGCATCCAGGCGCAGTCCCCAGGGAAGTTTTGCCGGTCTGACAGGCACCACACTCGCTCCTCGGTGTGAGGAGGAGAATTCGCCCGGAGGGCTGCCTTGCCCTGACATACCTAGCCCCAAATTGGCCACCCATCGTTTACTAATCCCTATGGTTATAAAATGCCTTCTGTCTTTTACATTCTCATCTGTCGAGACAATTGACTTCTAGTTCTTCGAAAACACCTGCAGTTACGCTGGTTTATCACGCCCTGTTGTACGCCCAAGAACAAGCAATCAACATCCCGAGTCAGCCCATTCCGCTTCTACAGATCGACTCCTCGTTCCCATCATGTCGCAACGCAGCTACACCCAGCACAAGGTTATCGTACATCCTCGCGATGCCTCGACCGACTCACGAACATCATCCTCAAGCCGATCATCAGCAGAAGAATATAGTTCCTCGACATCGAGCAGAACAAGCACGACGAATGGTTTTGATCCTGTGGATGGTATCCAGTACCGTCGGGTACCGGACAATGGTTTGCTTGCCCTCACACACACACGTCGTACAACCAGCTGATTACCATCTCACCGCAGAAGACGGGTATATGACCACCAGGACTATCTCCACCCCTCGCCGCATAATCGAAGTCCACGACCACCAGAAAGCCCGCCACACTGAAGACGAACCGCCATCTTCAGGGGCCACATACGAAGAGTACAGAAAGACCCAGCAGCGCAAGCCCCGCAAGTGATCATCATTGCTCATGTCACAAAAATGTTGGAATGAGGCGGACATATCAATTGGTGGTTGTGGTTATCAGCCTTGGTGGTCAGGGGGTAGCATCTTAAGCGACGCCACCTTTGCGCCCTGCATTGTGCCTTGCACCTTGCGCGATTTTTTCTTGCCTGTCAGCGTGCGCTGCGCAGGTCTTTCCGGTGTTTTGGGGGTGGGTTTTAGCATGGGAACGATATTGGCTGACTGGAGTTTGGATCATCACTTATTTGCATTGGATATCGGACGGGTGGGTGCTGTCGCCTGGGCGAGGCTGACTTTGATATCATTTGACTACACCACCTTTGGGCAACCATAGCATATTTCCTATTCTGTTGCTAACCAAATGTTTACTAGCTTGCGGAGCAATCCAATCCAATCCATCATTATGAAACGCCATGTCATGCACTCTCACATGCTTTCTCGATCACGATACCTCCCTCGCTTTTCTTTCCCACCCTCCTTCCTTACGTAATACTCATTTCTTTCCGTCAGCCTTGCCTACAGTTGGGCCCATTCCACTGTTCTTTGCAGGATACAGCCTGCAGTGTAAGGTACCTGCGCATCATGTGATATGGTGCTTCCACAGCACTTAGCATGTTCTCTGGCCCGTTTTAGCGATAGAAGATAATTTACCAAAGCCGGCCAAAGTCCTTCCCACATCATCGGATACTTGCCCGCTGCTCTCACAACCTCCTCTTTGTAAGATTTGTTAGATCCCTAAAGCTCGAAGGTTCTCGTGACGCCTAGACTCTGCAGGACCTATTTCCGCTAATCCATCCATGTTGCATCAAGACACACACAATGCCTAGCTTTCGCTCCCATTGTGTAAGGTCTTTGCAGTATGCGAATTGTGTGTTGTTATGTAACCACCCTAAAGAGTGCAATTAGTTTGCATGAAAGAGTTGCACCCATCATTCTACACATTACCCTCAACTTTGCGCTAGGTAGGATTGAACATTGAGGCTTGTGCTCTTTATTTTGCTTTATTCGAAGCTGTATGTCTTGTGACTTTGCCTCAAGCTTTTGGAGAGTTGGTTAGGGGGTGTGGATCAAAGATCGGCAGGTATGCAAAGTGGCATTCGCTTTCTCAACAGCTTTTGTGCTGAAGAAGGGTTTCATCTGATGCGATGGCAAGATGAGACTACTCCCTGAGGTAAAGCTGATGTTGGGTAGGGCCGTTGCCTGACTGTAATTAGCTTTTGATTTCATCGTTCCGGTCTTTTCAATGTTTCATATCTTTCCAAGCTGCTAGAACAGTTCAATCCTCACCTTGTTGACAATCTTCTAGATGCTGCCAGAATCACAAACAAAGCAACCCTCCGAACTGTTATTTAGGTATACTTAAGCACCAATGATACCCAGAGCCAACATACTTCCATAACATATCACGTCAAGATGAGTGATACTCCAGCTAATCCTCCAGAAGGCAGAGAGAGAAACCAGTTTCGTGATTCGACCTTGCCCGAAGGACGTGAACCAACTTCCCAACAGCAGGGAGACGCACTCGAGTTCAACGACTCAAGCCCTGAGGATAACAACTCACCTACCACGCAACCTGACGACGAATCCATCATTCCGATGGGCAGCCAACCTACCAAAGAGGCAAGTGGAGAAGAAGGAAAAACAACTATGTCAGAAGAATCAGACGGTGAAGATGCTGGATCTCAGCCCGAGGAGGAGAGTGATGAACAGGAGAATCATGAAAATGACGAGAATCAAGAGGTGGGAGACGACAACACGCAAATAAAACAGAGCAAAGCAAGGAACAGACACCACAATGTTGATGATGATTTCCTTAGCACAGATGATCGCTACATGGGGCCAATCGCCCTTGGGTTGATTAACCGCTTCTTCCTTGAACAAGATGCTGATAGGAGGGCAGGACGGGCTTCAGCGGCTGAGCGAAATGACTGGGAATCCGCTATCAGTGTGTCGGAAGATACTTCCCAAAGTCAAGATCCAGAGGAGAATCGAGAAGATGGCGAGACGGAGGAAGACGGCGCCAGTGAACAAGAAGAAGAGAATCTACATGACTGGGAGGAAGACAGTGGAGGAAATCAGAACAGAGGAGATAATCAAGACGAAGAGGAGAATGAAGGGAACCAAGATGATGGAGAGAATCGGGACGATGCTGAAGATGCAGAAAGTTCAACGGACAATAGCTCAGTCAACTCGGGCGCCTCCTCGTCATCACAAGTTCCTGTGGAGGACCAAGTCTTGCCAAAGATTGAGGAAGCGATTTCTGACTCGGATTCTGGCTCTTCATCTATTTCTGTTCCAGAGAACTTACCTTCTTTTCCAACGAGCTCCCCGACTCCGGAATCGCCTGGTCCAACACCTCATCTTGTGGCTCCTGATCAAGTCTCCTGGGAGCTACCATTGACCCTGAATCCCTTCCTTTCCCCTTCGGGCCTCGTGCTGCAGATTCTGATTCAGCAGCAGCATCTTCTTCAGCCCCAGCTTCCAATCAAATTAATGACCCATCGTTTCTCGATAATTCTTTGGGTGTCGAAACACAGTTCGAACCAAGTACCTCTAGAGCGGAGCTAAAAATTGAGGGGCGTGGAGAGAACAACGAGCTGGAGGGAGGGTTAGTTTCCGAGGCAGACCAAGAACACGGTTCCATTTCTGCTCCACAATTCAGCTCAGACGATGCGCCGGAACTTGTTTCAGGCCTTTCAACAAATGTGCCCACGACTCCCTTATCAAGCTCAGCTGCTCCCTTGCCATTCAACCCGTCCCAATCTTCCATTCCAAACCACGCCGGGCCCTCTTCTCTCCTCGGCTTTATCCCGCAGAGTCTGAGGAATCTTATTGCCAACACGGACCAACCGAGTTCAAACAGTCCCTCTTCAATACCTTTTCCAGCGAGCTCTCCTGCGACACCCTCAGCAGCGACACAGACACCCCCTAATCCTACCTTTTGGCACAAAGTACCGCCCCTGAGTGTTCCCACAAATGCTTCAGCCGCTCTTTCTTCATTCTCTGATCTTTGGTCTTTGATGTCACCGAGCAAACTGCAACACATCCCATCCACTTCATCACCCTTGGTAAATCCTTGGGCCCCCCTGCCAGCGACTAATCCAAGTCAGGCCTCTGCCCCTCTAACTCCTTCAGCGAGTGCAGCGACTCCTTTATCTTTGCGAAACATTCCATCAAATTCAGCGGGTGGTATTTTAACAGATACCGCAGCTTCGACTATTCAGCAAACAAACCCAGCAGATGGTCTACCTCCTACATCTCCAGTAGATACCACAGCTCCTCAACAAGAGATCAGCTCAGGAGATCCCTCGGCATTTTCTACCCCTTCATCCAGCTCAAAGTATGACCCTCCTCCGCCACCCCCGCCATCAGAGACCTCATTGATAAGATTTGACACCGCGCCTGCAACAGATGGGGAGTCAGGCTGGGTTCCATACCCAAATCGCTTCCGTGTCAACAGGCGCCGCTGCCCAATGTATGTGCGGCGAGCTAGGAGTTTTCAACATGGATGTCATGGTGGACCGCCTTGTGATGCATGTGCTACACTAGGATATAGTGCTGAACAGTGTCGTACTGGGGAGGTTGGAAAAGAAGGAGGAGGTAGGCATGAACTGTCGGGTAGGAAGGGTGGTAAATCTGGACGTGGTGGGCTTGCTGGGAACACTGGGGAGGCTGCTTGATGGGTTCTAGTTAACTTGTCGGTCAGCTTGGCTTTGGAAGAAAAGATTGGCATGACTTCGTGAGCAGATGCTTGCAGAAAGATGTACCCTTTTTTTCTTCTTTTTCTTTCTTTTTGATATTCCGTACTCTTTTTAGAGGCTAACTAGCCCTATGTAGCGAAATCTGAAATGGAGGTTTCCTAGACACCACTTACCCCTACGCATCTGGATTTGGTTCCCCTATTGTGTCTACTTCGCAAGTTAGCTAAGGATGCGGACATCTTAAGCTTACTATTCGTTTCCTTTGGGAAGAGCATACGGCCTTCGTTTACTTCCATCCATATAGCTTCCTGCCTCCTTGCACTGCCATTCCTCATAACCTCCTTGTAAAATCGTCTGAAATAATGTTGACCCCCCACCCCCCCCCAACGCCCCCGCGAAGATCTAATAACCCATCCGTACTGCTCCACCGCATGTCTAAGCTACCGCAATTGTGGACACCCTTCCTCCAGGTGCTAAAGCTCCTCCCTGTATGGACTCTCGGGGGGGGGGGGCAGCCTTCACATCGTCTCTGCGTACCCCGAATCCATGAATCCTGTCGATTCCGAGGCAAACCCTTTTTGCTTGGACGTGTGTGTGTAATCGATTGCATATATCGTATGCTCGGGAGCTTCGTAGTTGCTGTCGTGGGTAATTCGGACGTCTCTTCTCATTTTTGAAGCAGGCTGGCTTGATTCAAAAAGATGTACAGTACCTAGATTGTTGAGTTTTTTTTGGGCCTGCTTCGAGTGCGTGTGGACTTACTTCAATTTGAGATTTGTAATCACGTAGAGTTCGTTTCACGTTTTTGCCATTCAACAACCCAAGCAGTCTTGAGAGCTCATGCTTTGCGGCGTTGAGTAGGCTAGGTAGTGTTGGTCATATTGAACAACTCCATTAGCGAGGTGTGGGCTCGCAAAAACCCCCCCTTTTTTAAGCGAGGGTAGGAAACAACGTCAGGCAAGGACAATAACTCCAATTCATAACTCCATTCCATAGAATACAAAACAACTAAGTTGTTGAACTATGTCATCTTGATTTCGTTACCGCGTCACCTCTTCATGTAACCGATAAGGAAATCTCGGATCAAGATGCCGGTTCAAGATGGGACGATTTAGTACATCTCGCTCGTTTAAATATACTAACTGAGCGAGTTAGTAGTTATAAAGTGGCGAGTAAATAACCTATCAACTCGTTCGGTTCACGTTTAAAGCCTGTTATAAATCATTCCCACAATCTTTTCGATCTACTTTGCAACTGTCACACCACATCATTAAAGACAAACCTCCGTCATGGCTTCCACAAACCCAAACAATACCATACAGCGAGAGGAGAGAGACCAGAGAGATGAGCGACGACTTATCCTGCCGGAGAACCGAGTATTCGGCCCACCCTGTCGAGTCAATATCGATTGGAACGCGGCCCTCCACCAGCAACGACTATTGGCAACGCTCCCGTATCCTTCTTCACATGAGAAAGCTTATACAAAATGGCTCCAGGGTCATCGTATGGAACCAGCATGGACCGACCTCAACTTCCTAGAACGGGCGGAGTGGGTTCAGTTTTATTTCGACATGACCACGGAGGATCTGAAAGTCAAGGAGCTTGAAAGCGAGAAGATTCAGGATGAAGACGAGGCAGAGGCGACGGAGTATGTACAGATGGCTCAGAGGACAATCATCCCTTTGAAGCAGAAGAGAGAGAGCGACGATGATACAAAGGAGCCGAAGTTCTATTACGAGGATCCTGGTGCGGCGTCCAATGCATCTGCTTCTACTACCAACGCCGGATCTCCATCGTACGAATATAACCAATTTGGTCCAAGACGCATGCCGCAGAACGTGTACTATGGAACTGGCTATGCAACTGCTGCGGAGTCTTCCAATGTTCCGGGACCTGTGGGAACATTGATGTGGCCACGAACGCAAGAGCTCATAGCGCAGGAGCGGCGATCAAAGAAGAGGAAGCTGCAACCGGGACAATCTTCAATGAACCAGCAGCCTGCGGGACATTCAGGACAATTCGGACCGCCAATGACCCAGGCCCCCATGTACAATCAGTTTGGTCCTCCCGCACGATCTGCCCCCTCAATCTCCCAGCAGACCGTGTACAATCAGTTCCCGGTCACGGGCCCTGTGTACTTGAACCAGTACCGGGGTCCGTACCAAGGACCAAAGCAGGGATGAAGCATTTGGGGAAGGAGGGGGGGAGGGTGGGATGGGTGGGTTGCTGGTTAGATGAATAGATACTTTGTCTCAAATCTTTGCCTTGCATTACATGTGAGATCTCCATACAGCGTGACGGGCCCATACATACTCTTTCACACAATGAAAGGCAAAGAAAGCTTACAAACCATTGCTTCACAATCCTTTCCAGACAGACGCAAAGGTGAAGTTCTCTAGCAAACTGTTGTTTTAACTTCCTTTCAATGTACAGCAGAGGGTAGTACAATAAGATGCATCTCTCCACTAACCTCCGTAAAGAAAGTCAGACTTCTTACACATAATTACTTCGGTCTCTTTCAATGTACAGTAGAAGGTAGTACAATCACCTCTCTCCCTAACCTCCGTAAAAGAAGCCAGATTCTTACAAACAGTTGCTTCAGCCTTATTTCAATGTACAGCAGAGGGTAGGTCAAACACCGTCCCAGAACACCTGCCCTCCGTAAAGGAAGACTGACAACCGCACGTCTCCGTAACCGTCTTTCTCTACGTCTTTTACGTTTAACAAGGCGGATATCTAACAAGGTAATTGACGGTGTATTTCAACGCCGTTTCTCCCACCCAATGTAAGTTAACTTCCCACTATCTTCCTCTACGCACCCATACCCATACCCATAACAGTTCTATCCAACGAAAACCATTGTACCGAAACATACACGTACAATCCCACGGCCCAAATCCAACTCTACTCCCCTCTCAACGAACACGTCTCTAGCCCGTACCCTTCATTGTACCACAACAACTGGAACATTCATCCTTCATTCCTCACCGAAATGAAACGCACCGCCTCCGCCGCCTCCCTCTCCCCCTCTACCTCCATCTCATCATCTTCATCTTCCTCCTCCTCGGAAGCAAAACGCATGTTACGCAGCTCACGGATGCAAATAGAAGCCATAGCACAAGTAGCGATGCTCAAGGGCTTATCAGAAGAGCAGGTTGCGTATGAGCAGTGGGTTGATAGACAGCCGCTTGGCGCTGTGGTGGGGTGGGAGGAGATGGGATGTGAGGAGAGGAGGGTTTGGTGTAGGGAGGTTTTGGGGAGGGAGTGGAAGGGGAAAGGGAATGGGGGAGAGGAGTTGGGGGGTGGATGTGGGGAGGGAGAGGGTGGAGGTGGAGGTGGAAAGGGATATGATAACGCGAGTCTGGAGTTTAGGGGGGAGGTAAGAGGGAAAGGGAAGGAGGCGGTGGGTGATCTGGGAGAGAGTCGCTGGATTGCGGTGCGTGCGGAACATGCTGTGAACGAGAAGCTTGGTTCTGAGACACAGGTGGGGGTGGTTGCTGAGTTGCAAGAATGTCCTTTGATATCAACTGGTATGTTCATTCAGACTTCTCGGAAACGAAAACTCTTGCTCCCGGCTCTTTTAGATCTAGGTCATTAAATCATAACTGACTAACTACCCTCAAGCAGAAGCAGAACCATGTCCAGCTCCACCTGAAGAAAAATCACCAAGTACAGATTCATCAACGATTACAGAATCATCTCCGAAACCAGAACCGCAACGAGCATTCCGACACAGCGCGCGCGTATGGACGGCTACCACGAGCGAAGAAAGCTCGCTCAAGAACAAACCACAGTGTCCGCCCTGTGCACGTCTCAAACGGACATGGACCCGCTGTCGAGGCGGCCCGCCGTGCATTGAGTGCCAGCATCGAGGACTCTCGGCTGAGCAGTGCCAGAGCTATGAGCTGTTGAATCGGTCGAGGAAGGATAGGCTTAAGAAGAGAGGGGAGAAGAGAGAGGAGGTCTGCGGTGATACGGAGATAGAGGGGATGGGACGGAAGGAGAGTGTAGTTGAGAATGTGGATGTGATGAAGGAAGAGGGGGAGGGGGATACAGGTGGTTTGGAAGGTTCAGGAGAAAGGGGAGATTCTGATGACGAAGAGGAGACACTGTGAGATTGTCAGAAAAGGGGGAGTTGTTTTGGATACAAGATAAAGAGGAACAGAAGAAGAATTGGCAATTCAGGCCCGGAAAAACCGGGAGAGGAGGCAGTGTAGGAGAAGCTTTCTTGAAACTCATTATCATGACGTTTGTGAACCTCTCATTGTGATTCCGGTTATCCGACTTGAAGAGCAAGTAGGCAGCACGAACTCTGAATACGACGGCATGAATCCCATGATGAGTGGTGGTGAAGGATCAGAGTTGGTAGTTGCTGAGCGCTCGCGCACCTATCCAATGCCGGGTTGAGTTACGCCATCCCGTCTGACAGATCTAAGAGATGGTGTCAACGTTCTTACTCAGCCTGCAAGATCGCGGAGAAAGGGGGTTCCATAGCCATCGGTAAGTTCCGTACTGAGAGGTCACCGGCCTGGTATAACTTTGTTCCCGAGGGGTCAATGGAAAGGTGTGCATAACCTGGTGTTGAAGGCCCGGTATGCCGGACGGCGTAACATTTTTCCCGGTGTGTCGTTGGAAAGGGGGTGAGGGAGTCGCATAGACGGCTGTGCTGCCGGGCTTTGTGTAACTTGGTTCCTGCAGTCCCTCCGAAACGTCCTATCAGATCAAAACGGTCGCAAAGGGCCACGCTACTTGGTTGGAAGGCTGGGAGCTGTGCCGCAGGTTTATTCCAGTGGTCACAGACTCACCGGGAACTAAATATAAGGTTGGTGGCTGGTGGGGCCACAGGGTCGAGGAGCACAGCACAGCCGAAAGCGAAGAGGTACACGGTCCCGGACGGTACGGATGGCTCAGCTGAAGAAAGAGCCGAAGAGCAGTCACATCAGATGCAGCCTTCGAAACCAATATTTCGCGATATCATTGATTCATTGGATGACTGTTTCAGGCTCTTCGATAGAAAGGTTGAAACTTTCCGAAACCCGCCAACCAATGCATAAATTTCCCTCGTGGCAATTGGTTCCCGAGACTTATCCCCAGACCATCTAGATGCTAAGCGATCGACGTTGAGGAGATGATGGGCAAGGGAGGAGCGTGTCACATCCGTGCCCTTTATCAAATTTGTCCAGGAACGGGCACCTCGCTTCGAGAAATGACAGGATGTGCCAAGTGATGAGGAATTATTGAAGATTGCAGTGGAGTAACCCATAGGCAATATCAGACTAAAGTGAGAGCACAAAGTAATATTCTCAAACACTGCCACAGTTGGAAATTGATGTGTGAATGGGGAAGTGGAAGGGGAATTAGCTTGATATACCAAGCCATCACAAGATCTGAGTGGGCATGAAACAGTGAGATTTTCGAGTGTATCACAGATTGTTGGGTTCCCAGAATTGGGAGAACGCATTGATTGCTACTGTGGGCAGATTTCGAATGATGGAAGGCACATAAGTATCGTCCACGGCCCATGTCGCCGATTCCACGTTTCGGTGACGATGTGCCACAAAACGGGAGATTGGTAAAGGGACTATGGTCACCATGGTGAGAACGTGAGATTAGTGTTCTAGAACCCCAGCACCGTGGGCCGTGGGGAAGCCTGTCAAAGACTCAAAGCAGACAACTCCAGAGCAAGGATGTTATCCTGCAATGTATGTCCAGGCTCTCGATTCTTGAAACTGCAGTTGCCCGCCTTTTAGGCAACCCATTGACCTCCAACAATCAAACGATGGATGCCGCTGCTTGAACTTCGTATCGTCAAGTGCTGTCGCCAAATTGGAAGGAGCGCTTTAGAGCATTCAAAAGGAGGAGCTCACAAATCCAAGAGCCGGCGATAGAGGATAACCTGGAAAGGTACCAGAATCACGGGGCCGAATTTCAGGCACGTGGTCCAGGGATGTTGGCAGATGGCAGATGGCAGATGGTTAGTGAGTGATGAAGAAACCTCAGTTCGGGTAAGGCTGGACGTGGGGCAGCGGTTTTCAAGATTTCGGTGGTCGATGTACGCAGGAACCACTGGAAAGGGGGCTCTTCTGATTGGTGATTTTCACGACGTGCTGTAGCGAACGCCTCTTCAGCCCCCACGAGGTCTTTGCTTTTCACTGTTCCAGATCCAACGCTTCCGTTGCTGTACGAAGCCACTACTCGCCAACCTTACTGCAACTGTATCTGCATCTGCATCTGCATCTGCATCTGCATCCGTCTTTGTCAACCGCAGTTGCGGTTTCTATTTTTTGGACGGTTTGTGACTCGAATTCCGGAGGCTTCACGGATCCAAACTTGCACCGCCCGTGCTGACCGGAACCTCCGTTCGACCGTTGACCGCTCCAGCCGTGCAAAACTGGGCGTCCAGATCAAAGCGTGTTGCCTCTGCAGAGAAAAGGCTAGGCGGCCGCGTTCTCGTAGTCGACCCACTCCTGTGGCAGCATACTCAGCATTGTCACCGAAGTTACTCGAGTGAGTGCGAGGCAGAGGTGTTTGATGTTCCGGGATTTCGGTACAGATCTCCGGGAGAATGGCAAAAAGCGTGACGATGCGGCGCTAGGCAGGAAAGGGAGTTGGACGTTGGTAAGCTGAAGGCCAATCGCAAACCCCCCTTTTCCTCGCTTCGCTCTGCTGCAGAGAAGAGACGGTGCCCAGTCGGACGCCGCTGTGACTGGTTCAGCGCCAACGAGGCTTGGGAAGTTGTCGGACCAGCTGGGACAGCTGGAGACTGGCAGAAGGAATCTGAGGAGTGAGGACTGGGAAAGGCTGGCAATCTGGCAACCTGGCAACCACTCACTTTCTTTCTTCATGCTCTCATAGACTCACCTGCTCCTGCTCACTGCTCAATGCTCCATTAGCTTGGCGGCCCGCTCTTGGCCGCAGGCACGTGAGTCAACCCCCTGCGACAATTGCAATATATTCCGCCAATCTCACTGGCCCTCATGCCCATGACTACTCTGACTACCCTAGTATCCCTGGCGCAAGATCCAGCTTTTGGTATCCGCTTCGTCTGTGAGGGGAAAAACATCCCACCCCCAATTGCCCCAAAATCCTGTCAGGCAGGTTCCACAAGCCGCAAGCGTCACATCATCATGTATGGTCGCAGCGGCTTTGGCGCTTTTACTGGTAAGTTGGTAACCCTCTAGATGCATGTATTGCCAGGGGACCCCTCATTTAGCCAGATTGATCCCATGCGCACTATCACACCGTATAGAATTACCCTTAAAGCATCGCAGCGCATGGCTCGGCGGTGGCAGAGTCATTCCTCTTCTCCAGGTTGAACAAATCCACCGTCATGGGCAATACCTGAATAGGAACGCTCTTCAGCGGCGTACGTACGGCAAGGGCATCCTACAGTACAGATGAGCCCGGCGTTCATAATATGCTTAAGGCCATTTGACCCGCCCGAAAATCCCAAAAGCAAATGCCACAGGTTGGACACTGCACCGGAAAAAAATTACTCACCTTGAACCGACTTCCCCAGATCTACACACCTCTTGATGTCGAGAATATCTTACCTCGTCGACAGGAACGATGGCATTGCGGCATCCATATCCAAACGTTTATAAGTTCTTCAATCAATTCGCAGCTCCAGACCAGGCGTCACCCGAGCAGTCGTCCAGAAGTCAAGGGCTACGGAAGAGTGGGCCTCGGTCCAAAACAGGCTGCTCGACATGCAAGTGAGCCACCCTCCCGCCCTTGAAGAACGCGCCGACGACCTTCACCAAGCATTTAAAGAACAGGTTTGCTAACACTGCATAGACAACGACGCGTTAAATGCGACGAAACAAAACCAGGGTGTGTAAGATGTCAAAATCTCGGTCGCGAGTGTGGAGGATACGCTCCTGAAGCGCTTGACGATTCATCGAAGAATGTTGCCCCAGTCCCTATCCACCCCAGACCTATGTCTGTCATGTCGTATGCTCCCTCTGTCGCTATTCCAGGTACTCAAGAGGAGCGTCGCTACTTCCAATTGTTCTGTGATAAAACTGCAGCGGAGATCTGCGGCTCGTTTGACCCCTCCTTCTGGACTGAGAAGGTCCTCCAACTATGTCATTCGGACGCCCCAATCAGACATGCTACGATAGCGTTAGGAGCTCTCTCGAAATCTCTCGATGTCACCTCTTTTCCGACCCGGCTATCACTTTCGGGGTTTCCCCAGATCGACCAATCTCATCTGGATGAACACCACAGATTCTCTTTGCGGCAATACAGCAGAGCCATCGCTGCCCTTCGACAAATTCTTTCCGATGGACGGCGCCATCTGAGGACCTCTCTCACGTCATGTGTATTGTTCATGACCTTTGAAGCTCTCCAAGGATGTTACGATGGGGCATTGACCCATCTCCGTGGTGGTTCGAGACTGCTGGCCGACTGGAGAACAGCCCGCCGAGGGCAAAGCTCCCGCCTTTCGCAGGATTCATTGTCAGAAATCCAGGATGGTTTGATCGATGACCTTGGAAGGATGTTCGCTCGGCTTGATGTTCAAGGTCTCTTCGTTCCGCCACCATTCCCAATGCCCGAATCTGATTGGGAGGACGTCGTGGTTCCCGAAACGTTTGACAGCCTTCAAGAAGCCCGAGAATCGTGGGATTTCTTGATTCAGGGGATCGGGCAATTCTATCGAAAGTCCGTCGCTCATTCTATACAACATCCGGAGAGACTTACCATGCCATTTTGGTTGCATCAGCACAAGCATTACTCCACTCAACTAGACAACTGGCGTTCGGCGTTTCAGGGGATATTTGCACAAGAATTACGCTCTGGGCACGTAATGGCAGATTCATCAGATATGCTCAGCATTTATTTCAATGTTGCCACGGTTCTCCTCGCCTCCAGTCTGGAGCACACAGAGCTGCTGTATGACGAATACACGGCATTGTTTCAGGAGATTGTCATGAAAGCACATCAACTCATTCAAAGCTCGGAAGACCCAAGCAACTCTTCTCGCTTTACTCTGGACATGGGAACCATTCTCCCATTGATGGTCACAGCAACAAAATGCCGAGACCGACGGATACGAAGGCAAGCCATTGCACTTCTATGGTCTAAAGCACGCCGAGAAGGGCTTTGCTACGACACCATCACAGTTGCGCGTCTTTGCGCTTGGTTATCAAGCATTGAAGGGGATGGTGTACAGGAAGACTCGGAGCCAATACCAGAAGCAAAGCGGTACTGGATCAGCTACATGCATCTCAGCTCCGAAGAACACTGGCTGGCGGTCCAGCTGACATCAGCCACCACGAACGACAACGGGAAGCACACATTTAGGGAAACGACATTTTCTTGGTAAAGATCACGTAAGCATAGGAAGCGACGGAGTTCAGGGATACGGAGCAAGGCATTTTGGCGAATTGGCAAGGGACAGCACAGCACAGCGCAGCTTTGAAACAAGGTCATGCTGTCGATTTTCGTGTGGCGGATTCTTTCTCGGGGAGGGAACAATGACTTGAAGAGTGATGCACCAAAGCACGTTTTTCATAGTTGTTGTCCTCGACGTGAATAATGTAATACAGTGGTTCCGATGCAATCTTCACCCTGTGCTGGGTTGATTCATACGTTCAACTCTTTTGCATTGTTCTACCGACGAGATGGAATACGGAACGGAGACATGGCAGCCACTTGGGTTGGTTGATCGATGAGTCTTGAAACGGGTTGAATTTGGAATATACCCGGATTGTGATATTTGATGGAGGGGAAGTCATGTAGTTCAGCTGGGGATATTCCGGGTACAGTCGCGGCCGCCAAGGGGAGGCTTGGAGACATGGAGCACTGGCGTTGGGGCATGTAAAAATACGGATATGTGATGAATATTGAAATGAATCATTTCGCATTTTGTTTGAAGAGATACTTCCTTAGCTTAGACTTCAAAGTGTCACTGCGTTTAGATCGTGCTGTACAAACTTCACCCTAGAAAATGCGTGATTTTGAGGAGCGGGGTAACACGTGATGCTGCCCCTCCAATTGTTGACGCCTTAGTCCATCAATCTAGGTACTAACTAGATTTGGAATCGTCTAGCTCGGTTAGACTTCCGCACACAATCGCGGATTTCTTCATTTTGGCGACCTCGAATTTTGAACTCCATCGCCAACCCACCCGACGCTCCGAATTGACCTTCACATCCGCTCAATTCGATCAATAATGGCTGACGCACCAAGAGGCGGAGCTGCTGCTCGTGGAGGTGGATTCGGCTCTCGAGGAGACCGTGGAGGAGACCGTGGTGACCGAGGCCGCGGCCGTGGAAGGCGTGGACCTCGTCGCGGTGCGAACAAGAACGAGGAGAAGGAGTGGCAACCAGTTACCAAGCTTGGTCGTCTCGTCAAGGACGGAAAGATCAAGTCAATGGAGGAGATCTACTTGCACTCTCTGCCCATCAAGGAGTACCAAATTGTCGACTTCTTCCTGCCAAAGTTGAAGGATGAGGTTATGAAGGTATGAAATTCCTGGCAATGGAAGTAGAGGCAGATTTGGAGAGGTTGAAGCTGACGATTCTATCAAATATAGATCAAGCCCGTCCAAAAGCAAACTCGTGCCGGTCAACGAACTCGATTCAAGGCCATTGTTGTTATTGGTGATTCTGAGGGACACGTTGGTCTGGGTATCAAGACATCGAAGGAAGTCGCAACTGCCATCCGTGCTGCCATCATCATCGCCAAGTTGAGCGTTCTGCCAATCCGAAGAGGTTACTGGGGCACAAACTTGGGTCTTCCTCACTCTCTGCCCACCAAGGAGTCCGGCAAGTGTGGTTCTGTCTCTGTTCGTGTAAGTAAACCCCGAGCTCGAAAGTTGGAGTTAAAACTGACATTCCCAGCTCATTCCTGCTCCCCGTGGTACTGGTCTCGTCGCATCCCCTGCCGTCAAGCGTCTTCTCCAACTTGCCGGTGTCGACGACATCTACACATCCTCTTCCGGCTCTACCAAGACCCTTGAGAATACCCTCAAGGCCACCTTCGTCGCTGTCGGTAACACATACGGATACCTGACCCCCAACCTGTGGAAGGAGACTAAGCTCATCCGGAGTCCTTTGGAAGAGTTCGGTGATGTTCTTCGAGCTGGTAAGCGATACTAGATGGTGGGATCTGTATCGGACTTGCGTAAAGGGTTTTTTATTTGCACAAGGTGTTTAGCATGGAGATAAGCTGGGTTCAGTAGCTACGTCTAATTGAATGGCAGCCTTTGACCACACAGCATTTTGAACGTGAAGACCGTTTTGAATTAAAAATGGAAAGCGCAGGGGACTAGCAAGGAGATCTTCGTCTTGCACTCTGGCTCCCAATACAGGCAATATTTTTTCTTCCGGGTTTGGAAGGAACCACCTGGGCATGAGTGCGTTCATGAACAAGTATACCAAACTCTTCCTTCAATCTTCCCTTCTAAGCTTCTTTTGGAACCTCCTGCAATTCACATCCACTCCCAAGACCTTGCTTTCCCTCCTTGCCTCTATACTCGTTTTGGCATCATGCATTTTCCACGTCGTTTTGGTGGTCGGGTAGCAGCCATCATCAGCCTCATAACAATCTCAGTCATTGCAATCGTCTCAATCGGGGAGTGGTTCAAGGCACTTTTCGTCCGCGGTGATGGCATCAATCTCCGCCGACGCGATGGCTCCTCAACAGTGACTCTGGATATGCCATGGAAGTGAGTTCATCTGCCGTAGAGTATGGCGAAGCCCATCTAACAAAGTCAACAGACCATTCCATGTAGCAACCACACCAGAATCCAAAGACGTATCACCAGTGGCTGATAGTCTAATCGGAGACATGGCCGCGGTCGCTTCTGCAATTCTGGGTGGAGGGAGTGAGATTGCGAGTGCTGTATCGGTTGGAGCGGCTGGGTTTGGAGCTACGACATTGGCATCGTTGGGTGATGGGACGGAGGGTGTGTCGAGTGCTCTGAGAGATGTTAGTGGGCAGATACAACAGGCTACGGGTCTGGTGGGAGGAATCCTTGGGGATGCGACGAGTGTTGTGGGGAGTATTTTGGCGGCTACTACGAGACCTTCGAATATTGGGGTTCTTTCTCAGGTCAACTCGAATTCCTCAATGAATGAAACTGGAAATGCCTCATCCAACCAGACCTCATCCACGATGGGTGGAACTCAGCAATTTTGCACTACCTGCAACAGTTCATATCCGGCATATTCGCTCAACACAACGATCACGACTGTGGAACGTCCTCAACCATTTATTGCATCAACCACAACGAAGCTCTGTGCAACTCCAACAACACCTTCTTGTCCAGTTCCAATTACCACCACCTGCACGGTCACTGAAACCTGGCATAGTACGCATTATGCAGAAACTGCAACTTTTTACAGCTTTTTAGCGAACTCGACAGTCACATGCACAGAAACAGTCAGGTATGGCATGGAAACCATTGCAGGCAATCACTCACTGACCTATCTCTTCACAGCATCTGCCCCTCACCTCTCAATTTCCAACCAGAACCGACTTCCACAGCTCCACCAACCCAAGGATTGATTGCATGTGCCAATGGTGTCCTAGCAAAGCGCCAGGAGGATTGTCCATATATGTTGAACTCGACGTCTCCTCTCAACGTCTCTCCATCGGTGGCTGGTTCAGCAAGCTCTCCAAGCTCAACCAATCCATGTCCGAACGCTGGCTACTCGTGCTCAGAATGCCCAGATGGCTGGTTTTGCCCTCCTCATCCAACCCCTGCACAATCTTGCATCTGTGGTTATGGGTGGGCATGTGCTAATTGCAGAGGCGGCTACTTTTGCATTCCAGGTCCAACTTCTACAGTAGATGGCTTGATGAATACAATTCCATCATTTCTCCCGAGCTCTGCATCATCGTCGATTCCAGCAAACACGGGAAATTTGACCACAAGTGCTCCTACTCTTCAGTCTCTAGGTACCCCGGTGCCAATGGCAACTGGAACCATCACTTGCATCGATGGATCGGTTGTCATGGCGGCTAATGAGTGTCTGAATGGCGTGTCTGCAACTCCTTCGAATGTTGTTGGCATCACTATCATTAATGAGCCCATGGCAGCTGACATAGCCAATCGTCTCGCTGTTGATTCTGCCAGCAGTACCACAGCAGCTACCCCATCATTTGGGGCCAGCACTCAACCTATGGCTGCGGTCAGCTTCACAAGCGCAATGGGAAATTTTCTCTCTACGGTCATAACATCAAACATCCTTCCGACTGCCACTGCAACTGAAAGCAATGAACCAGACAGCTTCAACCGATCCCCCAATGCGGCAGAAAATATGCTCAACCAGCTAATGAACGGCGTACCAGCAGGCAATCCTGTATCGAGTGCTCTGGCTGGTCAATTGCCTCAGCAAACTCCGGCTCTGGGCATTGCCAGGGGACGAAGAAGAGTTTGAAATGGCAAAAGAATTGAAAGGATGTGGCACAGGAGACATCGATTTGTGAAAAGAGTTTTTGGAACTGTTCAGTCATATGTTTTAGACAGAGCACTGCTCGGGTTTTTGGTGGAGATAGGGTGTGGTTATTCGATTTGTAGTCATTGACCCAGCAAGACAAAGACAGATTAGAAATACAGTATTTATCATAGCGGGGAGTTTGCGAGGTGACTTTAGCAGTATTGTACTAAGTACATTGAGTAAAATGAGTACATTGAGTACTATACATTGAGTACATTAAGCATATTGAGTACACTGAGTATATTGAGTAAAATGGTCAAGTGACCAACACTACGAGAGAGCGAGTGAATCATGCCGCTCTTGCGGTCCAGGGGTTATTCGTGGTCCGGAGCTTTCATGAGTATATAAGGGACTTACGGTAGAACCAAGTCGCGAGCCCAAAGCAATCTATATCCAAACCCTCGAATCCACAAGTGACTTCGGGCAATGGGTTCCATTAGCGGTAACGGGACGTGAGTGCAGACTCAGGAGTATAGTACATGAGTACCGGGTAAGATAAATAACGGGCCGTTCTGTGTGAGTTGTGCAGGAGCTTGCTTGGGGAAAGGAGTGTCAGGGTTTAATGACAATAAGGATTTCTTTGACGACAAGTGGTTTTTTGATAACACATTTCCCATTCACTCTACAGAGCAGTGCAAGACTAGACAAGATATCCCTAGGCACTAAAAGTGCAGAACAGGATCAACGGCTCTGGAAAAGATTTACTTGCGTCTACCGGAATCAGCATTTGCAGTTGCAATGGTACCCCGAACGTGGTACGGTTCGCTAGCCCTGTTCTTTATTACTTAGTAGGTAAAGGTCTCATGTTCTTATTTAACGGAGAGGATCTGGCGAAGCTTGCTTTAGCGAGGGCTCTCAGTGTGTGTAATAGTAGTGAGTACTTGCTTAACGAGTATTGCAATAGCAAGTCTTTACTCTAGTGTGCGGGGTAGTCTGTACGTTAACGAGATTCCTTAAGTATAGGAATATGTGAAAGAGTATTGAACGAGCTTGCTTCAGTATAAAAATGTGGAAAATGTGACTTCTCTGGTTACCCGGAGTGGCCAAACAAACCCAAACCATGCCGCTCTGGATCAGGAGATTGGTCTGGATCAAGAAACGTCCCGCCTCTCTGGCCCAAGTAGCTATAGCTAGAGCAGATTCCGGTTATTGCATTAATCCGGCTCAGTGACAGATAGGGTTTTGTGACAACAAGGGGTTTTGTGACAATAAGTGATTCTTTGACAATAGGTGTCCCTCAAGTTTACAGAGCAGGGCGAGGCTGGGCAAGACGTACTGCAGAACAGGATTAAACCATGCCTGGCAAAAGCTTCAAGGAAAAAAGTTACTTGCGTTCAGTGGAAGCAGCATTGGCAACGGCACCCCGAACGTCGGCAAAGCGGACCGGTCGCTGGCCCTGCGTGTACCCAACTTGTTGATTAGTAGTTAGAGGTCCGGTATTCCTATTTAACGGAGCGGATCTAGCGCAGCTTACTTTAACAAGGCTTGGGATGTGTTACTATAGCAGTGAGCACTTGCTTGAGAGCAAGTCTCTACTCTAGCGTGCGGGGTAGTTTGCATGCTAGCGAGATTCCTTGATTATAGCGGCATGTAATAGGACTGAATAAAACGCGAGGCTGTCACAATTCTCAATTCCATTAATGAGGTCCCACCTTACCGTGTGCGAGACAGCACTGTGCGTTTAAAGAAGCCACTCTGTTTATTGGCTTTCCTGTTTTCTTTATACGGTTGAATCTTGTGGACAGGTCTTCTTTGCTTGTTCTTCTTGAAGTGAACAGTTCTTTATATAGATGCCTGCTTGAGTATAGAGCTACGGGGTTTTAGTGACAGTAAGGGGTTTTGTGACAATAAATGGTTTTGTGACAAGTGTCTTATTTAAGCGGTGTGGCAGAGTGTGCACGGGGTGGGCTGGCAAGACGTCCCTAAGCACTAGAAGTGCAGAACAGGATTAAACCATTCCTGGCGAAAGCTTTGAAAAGAAAAAAAATTACTTACGTCCACTGGAAGCATTAGAGAGGCGGCAACACCACGAGCGTCAGCATAGAGGACTGGTATTAGAAGTATGGTGTTCCTATTTAACGGAGAAGATCTAGCGTGGCTTACTTCAGAGAGGGCTCTCAGTTATTGAGAATAAAGGCTTGCTTTAGTAAGTAAGTCTCCTTTCCGGAATGCGGGGAAATTTACCCGATAGCGAGATCCTTGACTCTAGCAGCATGTAACACGATTAAATAAAATGCAGGAGTGTGCGGTTAAACAAGCTACTTAATTTATTAACTTTCCCGTTTTCAATACACACAAATCTATATTTTTATAGTAGTGCTTCTTTGCTCGTTCTTAGGCATTATTTAACGGTTAATAAACTCGTATCCTTAATTTCATATCCTAGTTTGCAATGCAATGTATAGGTACGAGTAGACAATGAACCGTTCTTTGTATAGGAGTATTGAGTAGTGGGATTTAGTGACAGTGAGGGGCTTTGTGACAACAAATGGTTCTTTGACGACAATTCTTTTATTCAGGTTTGCGGATAGTGTATACTGGGTAGGACTGGCAAGATGTCCTTAAGTATAAGAAGTGCAGAACAGGATTTGACAAGGTGCAAGAGTGTGTGTTATGGATATTACTTGGTCCATTGCACTTCTCCTCTTCGTGCCCATGCCATCGTCCTTGTCTATTTCACTTTGTCAATTAATGGCTAGAGGTCAGTCTAGTATTCCTATTTAACGGATCTGGCGCGCTTCGCTTTAGCGAGGGCTCTGGAGTGTGTGAGCAATGAGCGTTTACTTACTGTAACAAGTAATAGCAAGTCTCTAATCTAGTGCGAGGTAACTTGCACGCTATCAAGATTTCTTAATTACAGGAATATGTGATAGTATTAAACAAACTGAAAGTTGTGCGTTAAAAGAAGCTACTTTTTTTTATTGACTTTCCTGTTTTCTCTACACGTTACATTTCTATAATAGTGCTTTTTTGCTCATCCTTGTTTAGGTATTGATTCTCGTTGTGAGGTATTCTCACTCAAGGGATCTTACACAGCCTACTTGAGCAAGGAGTCTCAAGTAATAGTTGACAACAAGTGATTCTTTGACAATACAGCTCCCATCTGCTTTATGGAATAGTGCAAGGCTAGCAAGATGTCCCTAAGTACTAGAAGTGTAAAACGGGCACGCCTCCTTAATATTGACCTCCAGTTTTAACAATCCCTTATAAGCCCTGAAAACTAACTTCTGGATAATGTCCATAGAGCCCCGCTTGTTAAACCTAATCCTGACGTGCTCATAGATCTTGGTAGAAGCCATTTATATATCTAGGAGGATTTAATAAATCGCAATGTAGGGCGAGGTGTGGAGAATTTTAACAAGACTCAAGAGTGTATCTGGCACACTTCTCTTTAACGAGGACTCTCGGGGTGTGGGAGCCGTGAGCGCTTGCTTAATGACAAGTCTCTTGGCTTGCGGGGTAGCCCTCACGCTAGCGATGTTCCTTGAGGAAAGGGGTATATAAGGGATTGAATAAAACACAAGAGTGTATATTCAAAGACGCCACGCCGCTTATTGAGATCAGAATTCTTCTTCTATATATGATAATCTTGTGGAAGTGTTGTCTTTAGTCGTTATTCTTTGCTAGTTCTTCTTTGTTAATGACAGTTAACGATCTCACATTCACACTTAAGGAGCTTTGTATAGCTCACTTGAGCAAGGAGTCTCAAGCCATGATTAATAACAAGTGGTTCTTTAACAATAAGTATTTTATCTTGTGTGCAGTATAGTGTGCAGTGTGCACTGGGTAGGCTAGCAAGACGTCCTTGAGTACGAGAACATGTGATAGAATTGAATGAGGGACTCAGATGCAAGAGTGTGCACTTAAGAGATTACTGGATTCTATGAACTTTTACTTCTTGGACGACTCCCTTCGTTGGTTAGTGGTTAGAGGTATGGTGCTCCTATTTAACGGATCTTGTGCAGCCTAGTTGAGTGGGGGTTTTCAGGATGTATTCGCGGTAAAGTGATTGTTTAATGGCAAGTCTCTAATCTGGCTTGCGGGGTAACTAGTAATGTTCCCCGAGGTACATTGGTGTATAAGGGGTTAAATGAGTCGCAAGAGTGTGAGTTTAAAGAACCTACGCCACTTATTGAGATCAGCATTCTTTTTCTATATGTGATAACTTATAAAAGTGTTTCCTATACTTGTTCTTTTTTTTATATAGTTAGTTAATAGTTGAAGATCTCATACCACACTTAAGGGGCCTTGGATAGCTCACTTGAGCAAGGAGTCTTAAAGTCCTTTGACAACAAGGCTTCTTTTGCCCAATTTACAGTGTATGGCAGGGCTGGCAAAGACATGCCTTGAGTACGGGAACATGTAATAGAATTGAACTAGGCGCTTAGGCGGAGGGATGTACATTAAACAAGCTGCTTGGTTAAATGAACTTGATCCACTTTTCAGAGTTCTTTCTTCTTTCTTCTTTCTTCTTTCTTCTTAATTATTTTTCTTTGTCAGTTGGTGTTCCTATTTAATGGATTTTGGGCAGCGCTTTAGTAAGGGCTCTCAGGATATATTGGCAGTGGGCACTTAGTTAACGGAAAATCTCCTATTCAAGGTCTATACACTAGCGCAATGCCTTCAGATCAGGACCTGTAACGGGAATAAATAAGCTGTAAGGCCCGGGGAGAGCGGTCAATGAAGCCACACATCCAAATGCACTCGGCCATCTGCTACTGTGTATAATAATTTTTTGGGAGTGTCTTCTTTGCTTATCCTTAGTCATGGGCTAACGGCATGACACATTCCCACTTAAAGGATCTTGCGCAGTCTACTTGAGCAAGGGTTCTCAAGCAATAGTTGACAACAAGTAATTTCCTGACAGCAAGGCTCTGTTTAGTTTGTGGAGAAGTCTGCATACTAGTGAAAATACTGCTAGAGTACAGGAAACGTTAACTACAATTAAATAATCCCTCAAGAGTATGCGTTTACTTAACTACTCGTTTTATCAAAAATTTATGTTCTTCTCTTATATACTACATTCCGTGAGGGCGATTCTTTTGTTATTTTATTGGTCAAGCATTAAATACAAAAAGCGCTCACTCGAGGAATCTCTTATACCTCGCGACTCTTTGTTTCGTTTTTCCATTTCTCGGTGTGGACTATTAAGGGTAACCACAAAACGTATAGATTCTAGTATAATGTATTGAGTTCCTCTTCCCGAGATATAGAACAAGTAACCTGAAAGGTATTTAAGTATTGTTCATTCCAGGAGATATGTTATATAAGGAGGCTTGAGTGACTAGGGCATTGGTGTAAATGGGTCTCTTCTATAGAGGAAGCGCTTGCTTTGAGAAGGCTAGTTTATGTTTTCCCGAGCAAGAAAGGTAAATGTTTTGCAAAATCTATTTGCGATGTTCTCTTGAAAGTCATTTCATAGTTTATGAATCTTGGAATAAACTGATAAGGCATGTTGAATTGACAACAAGAACATGGTTGATAAAAAGGTCCTCATTACATAGAGGAGAAGTGGACAAGTTAGGTACTGTGTAGCGTACTGCTCTGCCGTTAAGCTTCTCCCATTAACTTGCTACCTTACCGAGGAGGGCGAAGCCCAAAGCGCAATGCAGTTCCAGAACATGCTGGCTTCCTGGAGTACTTGAGTGCAACTGAACTGCTGCTTGAATCTTGATGCCTGAGAAATGTCTCAATCTGGAAGGATTTATATGTGTATGAGTATTGTAAGTTATAAGTAATTCATAGCGGGGAAATTTTCGGTTATGATTCAAGAAGAGGAAGCGTGAATGAACTTGGATGTGGTCCTAGCCCAAGTGTGCTTGATGGGTTGCCATGGGTTGAAACTATTTAAGATGGATTTGAGGCCATACCTTGGATCTGCGGCGAGCGCTACCGGGATGGATCTTGATTAGTGACTGTTGTGGGGCTTTTGAGAGGAATTCATGTGAGTTGCCAAGGATGGCAGCTATCAACCTGTTCCTCCATTTTGAAGTGAGTTCATATGCCTACTTTGTGACATTCCTTACTGGCAGTAAAGAACTTGCTGTCAAGCAATCACTTGTTATTAATTTTCTGCAATGGAATCCCGAGTGAGAGGCCCAAGTACACGTACAATAATGCAAGAAGAGAGGAGCATCGCTTATAACAAAACCTTCTGAAACCCTCTCGGAACCACATGCGACATGTCGCAGATAGATATTCTTCGTCGACATCCCGATACCGGCTTTTGATTGACTTGCCATTGACTATGAATCCCAGAAGCTGTGCTAGAGGAGCAATGCCTATTTATATAGTCTCGCACATTCCATGAGCCATGGATTCCGCCCCACAAATACAGTACTCTACAAAGGGCCGTTCCCTTCTTCAAGAAATAGCTCCTTCAAAACCTCGATAATGTTGACATTGCCAAGCTCAGCGAAGCTAATGGAGGTGGTGCCTTCCACATACTTTCGTCGCCAGGCTCTTGAATTTTCAGACGGGGTTTTGATATAGCCAGGTGAAAGTTCAAACCTACAGCATCATCCTTACAGAAGTCATTCTTGTCTTTGGTAAGAGTGTTCTTCTTGCCCTTGATTGGAGTGACTTTCTATCATTCAATAGAGCAGTGTCGTTTCCTATACCTTGGTTTCAGTACTAGCGGGTGTATATAAAGAGGTGATTACCTGAATGTTGAGTGAGCCCTCAGGAGATCACTAACGAGTGAGGGTTTTGTTATCAATTTCATTACGTTTATCAATAAAAAGAATCCCGATGGGGAAAGTGCAAGAGAAGCAGAGCAAACAAGAAGAGCGCCTCGGAACGCTTGCCGACCCTCAGCTGTATGCTATTCATTCAGATGGGGTATTCAACAAAAAACCGAAGATTATTTCTTTGAGACTTTCTGGAAACGAGAATACGTAATATGGAAGAGGAGTACATGCTACATATACCGACAGGAGGGTCAAAATGGTTGATTTCAGAAAGAGGCGTTCGGGTATGTCAAGGGATGCGAGATTCGGGCATTCTCTCTCTGAAGTAAGTGGTGTGTGTTCCTCTGGTGAATCAGCATGAGAAGTTGACAACAAATACCGAATAAATACCACGGAAGTTCTCAAACCTTGTGGGAAAATACTGAGCCCTAAAATTGCACGAGAACCGTAGGATTTGCAGAATTGGAAAAGTTAAAAGTTCGTGGAATGGCTAGCCTTATTCTGGGGAAATGGCTTAAACCATAAAGATATACAAAAGGGACAGATGTTGTATCCGTAAAATTTTTGGCAGCCCAGATCTTGTTCTGTAATATAAACCTTTTATGAGACTTGTTTATAGTCATCCATGATTTCCTCATATTCGACAACCCCATTGTGACGTTTCAAAACAGAGCCAAGAACGCAGCACCAATCACTGCCACAACGCCACCACTCATCTGCAAATGCGAAGCCGCGCCAGGGAATGGCACAACAGTAGCAGAGCTAGTAGGACTCGCCGATGTAACAGTCGATGTTGAGGTGCCGTTTCCAGTTACATTGATATTCAGACATATTTGCTTGACAAGAGTTCCGAATGCTGTTTCTCATATCATTCAGTATTCGACATCCGATTCTGAGAGAAAGGAGGCGCACTTTGTAAATCAGAAGATGAACAAGTCAAAGAGTTCTGCAGGCATAGCACAACGATGGATTGTAATTGGGAACTGTGCGCGCAGTGACATGCATAATCGGTTTCTCTGCAGCCGACGGAGGCAATTGCTGCTTTGTCACAGGGGAGCTGAGGGTTCTCAGAGATCCGAAGATTCGACTAGAAGGGAGGACGTACAACGCATGAGGGGAGCTGTGCTGCCAGCTGCGAGTCTGTTTCTTGGGAGAGATTTTGGGCTGATATTATCGCGATGGCTGAAAGACCATAGAAGAGTGACGAAGGACGCATGTTGAACGAATGTTGAACGAATTTATTTGCGAAGGAAAACGAGAGGACTATTTTCTCAATACTTTCATGACTTGCAGATCCGGGAACCTCGCCGTATCTAAGCAGACAGGCCGAGCAAATTCATCAGCTAGCCTGCAGCACTGACTACGAAAGAGCCTCCTTTAGTGGGGTTAGAGAGCAAAATAAGATTATTGACTGGCTTTAAGGGCCCAATGTTGAGGTCGTGGTGACCTACTAATGTGCCGGGTATCCCCAATTCGGAGTCCGGCCGGCCGCTCGCTACAGATCAGCTTGAGAGCGTGGCAGTGCGTATGACGATTAAAAAGGTTTAATTTCCTTGCTTTGGCCTACGGAGCGGGGGATCTGCATAGGATATCTATTATTGGTAAAGTTGCGGGTTGATGCATAAGTGAATGTTCGCTCCCCCTGAATTTGGTAAGTGAGTATAGTTGAGTACGACCCCTCGAGCCTCGGTTTCGAGATTGTGAACTTCAATATTGAGTGCTAACTTTGTGACTTTGTGACTATAGATTAAAATAGATATCATTGTTTAATGTGGGACAACCGGTCTAGCATCAAAAGACTTCTACGCTTTCCCAGCTCTCAGACCGGAACTTAAATCCAAGGTAATGAAGGCAGATTGCAGGACCATATTCTGAAATGCGGCTTCCTCGTTCACAATTAAATGCCTCCGCACTTAAGACAGCAAAGCTTCTACTGAATAACGTTTGGCCGTCCATTTCAAAGCGACCAAGCCATGCAGTGAATTTTTGTTAAACGATGTCTTTACTTAATCTGGAAGGCACGAAAAATTTGAACAGGTCGCTTCGCTTCCTGCTACAAGTCGAACCCTCAAGCACTATATAAGAAAGGCACGTCAATGAAAACTCTCTATGCAAACAACCGAAGAGTACAAAGAAGCATTCATTGTCTTGAGGATTCCATAACCGTTGAACATGGTAAATAGACCACACTTGCCACTCTTTCCTAGAGCAAATTATACTTTTTGTAAAGTAGACCCGCTGTTCTAACCAAGGGTAAAGGGGTAGCACTTTTTCCTATAGCTCGTCCGAAATCTTCATACGCCTTGATAGCACGAGATCTCAATGTTAAAATCAACCCCAAAGCAAGAAGCCATGTATTAGAGCTGAAAGGAACCTGTTTCCTAGAAACAAGATTCTTGTCTATAATCAAACCACACTAATGGCAAATGAAAGAATAGCTAACACTTGACTAGCTGAACACTTCTTCCCATATACATCATCCAAAATCAGTACGCAGTATACGCCGTGACAACACGACATCTCAATTCTAATATCCATTTCCCAAAGCAAGGAGCTATAACTTAGTCTTGAGAGGAATCTGCTTCTTACAATCACGAATCCAGTCTAGGTTCAAATTACAATCATGGCGAATGAAGAGAGAGGCAAAGACTTGGCAAACTGAACAGCACACACATGGCGGTGTCACAATATCTTCGCAAATAGCAGAATAGGAAAGCTGACTATAGATGAGGAGAAGAGTGTGTAGAGGCAAAGCATGCAAAAAACGATGAAACAATAGAAATGAGTGAGAGGAAGATATAGAGCACGTGCTTTCTATTTCTTCTATTTGTTCCTCCTTAGAGGTGGTCAACGTACCCAAGCATCTGGGATATTGATCAGGTCCAGAACATCAGTGTTATGAAGAATCTCCGCTTGAAGATTGGATGAAAAAGGGGCTACCGGTGCAAAGCTGTTGACAATAATGCAACGAGTGATTAAGAAAAATCCCCTCAATGTACCAAAGGGATCGGAACATTCGATACCACAACTTGCAGCGTCTGAGAGTTGAATAATTCTCTTGCCTCAAGGGCCCTGTTTCTCAAGCTCAACATCGACTTCCACAACCGGTACATGCGTTGTCTCGTTCATCTCCTCCATCACCCGCTGCCTTCGGACCTGCTCATCCATTTGGGAAGCATAGAATCCCAACGCCGCTCCGGCTTCTCCAAAGGCACCTAATCCACCATTGTCACTTACACTCTCCTTGCTCTCCTCTCGTTCTCCAAAGCTTATCAGCCCTTGATGGAACATATACCCCGCCACAGCCCCTAATCCCGCAACGACACTCGCAATCACAGCAAGGTATTGAAACGAGGAGCTCTCCACTCCATCCTCCGTAGTCAAGCCCCCATGCTGCCTCATCCTCGTATTCCTCCTCAGCTGCCCAACAACAGGTATCCCATCCGCAACACCGCTCAAAAACACACTTCCAACCCCAATCGCACCACCATTATCCGGTGCTTTCCACGGCAGATGTCCTCTGCCTCTAAGTCTCTTCAACCGTAAATCTAATTCCGAATCTCCGAGTTTCGTGAGGAAGGCATCGTGTATCGTCACCTCTGGTCCATATACCGTCTTCCTCAGTTCTTCAGTCCATTTACATAGACTTGGGAACTTTTTCTTCATACATTGTGCAAGCCATGGTTGTGGGAGCTCGGGGACTAGCATCAAAGACAGATACCCTAAGACCAAGCAATCTAGGCTCGAAAACTGGCTCTCGGAAACGAAGAACTGTTTCCTGCCCCTCAATTTCTCTAAGGGCTCGAAAAAGTTCGTACCGAGTGCATCGAGTCTTATTTGTGCAGACGCTTCAGGGCTTGCGGATAGCAGAGAGGAGACAGTGTTTCGTGGTCTACGCAGGGATTCGGGAATTATGGATTGTGAGGGGGGAGGAGAGGAATCATCGGAGTCGATGTCGAGGGCTGAGAGGCCGAGGTGGGCGGTGCGAGACTTGGCGGTTGCCCTGATGGAAGGGGGCGTTAGGTAAGGGAGTGGAAGGGGAAGGAGGGCACTGTAGAGAGGTCGCGTTGTGGTAGTATAATTTTGGGTGGAGACGTAGAGGGAGAGGTCGATGAGAGGTTGACCATTGGCTTCGACGAAGGAGGAGAAGCTGGGTTTGTTGTTGTCAGCCTTGTTTTCATTTGAGAGTGTAACGAGGGGAAAAAGGATAAGCTATGCATACGCAATGCAGTCAGCGCCCTCCTGCTCTGGCAGACCAGCATCCAGCACCCATTCCCCTGCAGAGCATTGAGCAAGATAATGGAATATATTTCTGAAACCACCGATCCAGATATCCCCGTTTTTCAGTGCAGGAAGCTCGTCTGTTTGTGTCAGCCTCTGCGTGCGGGGAAGGGGGCCTGCGCGCATACTGGTGGGAGATAATGCAGGATTGCAGCTTGCGATCAGCTGCCACTTTCCCCGAGGAACAGCCTGCTGGAGATATGCGATGGCTGCTAAGCAATGGGCGTCGAGAGAGGGGAGGCCGAATGCTGGGCCCCAAACGTGGAGCTCAAGCATGTCTGCAGCAATTTGGAATGTGAGGATCAGCTCGATGGGAAGCGTGTTGTCGGAGTCCGAGTACGAGATTGGCAAGGTGTGTTGTACAAGGTTCGGAAGAATATGTAGAGTGTATTGCATTAGGATGTAACGGTGATATGGTCCACAAGCTCGTGGTATGTTCTGCATGAAAATTCCCGCGCCTAGGCCCGAGCCGCGAAAGCGGGAGCGTGTTCACGTGATTAGCCTCCCCTAAGGTACAGGTACCGGGGGTAAGGTATATCCCTTCCCTTCGTTTTTCATCAACGCCTTCATGCCACCCATATCAGCACGTGTGTAACGGATGGTGAGGGTTACCAAGAACTCCTGCCGTTGAACCGAGCGTGCCGCAACCAGTCATCCCAAATACCAACACCACACCCTCGGATTCACACTCTATCTTACCCCTCTCTTGCCCCTCTCCATCAAGGCACATTCCACCATCCAACTAAGACACCAGCACACCCTCACGCTCGTTCATCACCACACCATATCCTAAGGAACAGGTTTATCTTCGCCCTGATTCAGGCACAATCCCCGTTCAACACACCACCACAACACCCTCAAGACGAGAGAAGATATGTACCCATTCCCGGCTCCATGCGCGATCCTACCAAGTAAGACCTTCCCTATCTTATCGACTCACAACTTCCAACTCCGCCCCTCACGACCAATTGGTCCGGTCGTACAGACACGTTCCGTGCACCACATCACATTCATGATCATCTCTCTTTACATCATCAGATGTCCATCAGCTGAATCAGAAGCAATCTGAAACCTCAATTCTTATTTTCTTTTATTTTTCGCTGAATAATGAAGAATGTAGGGTCTCACTCTCCTGAAGATCTCTCCTGAAAAATACCAGTAGAAATGTCTTGCAGATCTCGTACATCCCCAATTGCATTCCAGCGCGGAAAGGGGAGTGATCGGCCAGGGGTGCATTCCACATCCCGCTCGCTTGGCCACCATTCAGCTTACTTTGCAACATTCCGTACCTCTTTGATTGCGGGGTTCGCCTGGAAATTCGATGCGAGGGGCGAGGGGTGTGACAATGTGCGGTGATGGGAAGATTGCTTGCTTCTTGCGGCGTCTCCGCCCCTTCGGAATAAAACGAAGGATTGCTCAGCTGACCTCGTCGTTGCATCCTACCCCTCTTTCCCCTCCCAAACTGTAACACAAACCCAATATCGAAATCAAAACCAACAAACCTTAACTGCTGGAATGAACGCGTGGTCTGGGCAGGCACATTGCGAATCTCAGCAGAGGTGGCTTGATCGAGGTGCATGGCATTCGCATCTTACAGTTCCGTACCTCGTACCTCGTCCATCTTACCACACTTCCCAATCCAATCTCTGGGAACTATCTCGTTCGCCTGACGACATGATTCTCACTGCAATTAACAGACAGCAGGAGATAAGGTTAATCCAACAACTACTAGGGTTATGCAAAGCCACACAACCTTCACTTCAAACCACTATCCATCACCCAGAACTAAAATCCCATAACTATAAATATAACTATAAATATATAATAAAATAGCATTCTGAGTTTACCGACTTCCTTTTGAAACATACACACATTCCCTACCTACCCGCCCCCCCTCCATCCCTCCCCTCATCCCTGTCCCCCCCTGTCCATCCGATAACACCCTACCTAGCTATCCGCCCCGCTTTGACATCGTCGCATCGTCGCATCGGAATGACATTGCCAAGCGCCCAGCTGATCTGATCTTCTCAATCACAAGAAACAAAACAGTGACGTCGATATCACGCGGGGGTATATGGCGCTTACGAGGGCGGGAGAGGGGGGGCGGGAGCGGTTATGTGGGAGAGGTGGAGTGGAGTGGGTGCTACGCTGATTGTGAATAGGTAGGTGATGGATGAGCTATGATGAGGCGAGTGGAACAGGGGAATAGGGATGGTTAGGATGGATGACTTTGAAGGAGGCTTTGAGCCAGATTTTAGATTGTGATTGAGATTGAGAGAACTCAAGAGACATTTATTTGCATAAACCCAATATTAAAAATAAAATTAGTCTGGATTAAACAAAAACCCCTACTTCTCAGCCTCCCTCCATCCATATCATGGGACCTGATCAAGTAGGATAGGAAAGTCTGCCATTCTAGGGTATATCATAAGGCTATGAAAAAGAGATGCCCTGCTATGCTAATTGGGGAATGCCATCCCCATCCCATGACTATGCAATCTAACCCAGATCAAGGACGCCCCGCATCCTGCTGCCGCAATATAAAAGCAAACCCATGCTGATTGAGATCCCTTTCCTAGCCGGTGCTTCCCGCCCTTCCAAACCTGGAGGTGGAGTAAGAAAACGCCGAACAACCCGCGCCATTAATATATCGTACTGTACAAGGTGGAAGAATGATGAAAAACGTAATGATACGCGCCCATCCTCGAAGTTGAAAAAGAATAGAATCGTGTATTGGTGTTGTACAAGGAAGAACCCGGAATGAGGGTTGTTGTATTAGCGATTATGTATGCTGCAAGTGCCGATGGTGAAGTTCGAGCCAGCTCGGACGTTTCGGTTCGTTGCCGCCAGCGCGTAAGGCGCTGAATGGGTGAGGTTGGAGACGAGGTAGATCATGGAGAGACGAGGGTGAGGATCAAGCAGATGCCTGTGCCGCGGGCCAAAGTAAAAACGCCAGCCTGGTGGAAGCAGGAAACAGGAATTGAGATCTGACGAGAGATGCTGATTAAGGCTGGCCCTTCCCGCTGCTGCATGTTGGGGAAGGGTGTGGTGTCGCTTGGGAATATGCAAAGATGCATGCTCCGCCACGTCGAAGTCCGAATGACCGCGTTGGGGGCCAGGATTGCTTCAGGTGTGTATTAATTCTTCGCTTCTCGTATCCGTAGGTGTGCTTCGTTTGTGGGCTCGTGATTTGTTCCGAGCGGGTTGGGTGTATGTTTTGCATGCAGCTGTTGTCCTGAAAGGCTAATGTAGCCGAAGTGGAAACGATTGGAAGGATGATGTCCAGATCGCAAGTGGAGATGTACCGTGTGTTGAAGAGGCTTCGAATACGATGGGAGTGTTTGGTTGGTGGTGAGAAGAGGAGGCTCTACTTTGGTAGAGGAGGGAGGGGACGACTTGGTGGTGGGCCGGGGCAAGGAGGTAGTTGTGAGGGACGGTGGGCAGGCATGTTGATTGAGTGTGTTATTAGAGAGAACTTGGAGATATTGAGTTGATTAAGTCGAGATGTTCGAGGTTGATGAGGCCGGTCTGAAGGCAGGACGGCGGCGAGGTTATATAGCTGGTGAGGCAAGAATGATATTGTAAAGAATTTGCTTGTTGCAAAGTAGGGGGTCTGATTGTTCGTGCTTGCTGGTGGCGGCTCGGAGGCTTTGAAACTCAGTCGATGCGCGGTTTGGATAATCTGTGATACTATTTCTTGTTTGAACTTTTTCTTGCCTCGGGGACCTAGCTCCCCTTATGTAGGACGGCAGGCCTGTCTGGGGAAATTTGTGTATTACTCACCAAGTCCGGCACTATGCTCATGAGACCTTGGATCGGATCGGCGTCAGTGTGCTCACTCCAAGGTTTGAGCTGGATGACCAGGCTACGCAAGAACGCCGACAATGAAACAAGATAGCGTGGTGACCCTGCTAGCGTTTGGCGCCGAGAAAAGGGACAGATGGGCTGTGGGCTGTGAGCCTGGTCAGCGCCAGCTTTTGAAGCAGGGCACGCCGGTCAGGGTCAGGGGGGTCAGGGGTAGGGGGAGGCAATTGTGAAGGTGGATCCTCGGGTACTGAGAGGGGTTAAGGGGTAGCCGAGCATAAGGTTAGGGGGTAGACGGGGCAGGCGGGGCAGGCGGGGCATGGACACCTGGGGCATTGAGGACGTTCCCATAGAACACGCAGGGGAAGGCCGTTTGCAGCTGACACCCTCGTGTTCTTCCTGCCCCTCTCGCCTCTGTGCCAGGCTGGAATTGCTGCATTTGCTCTGCCACATCGCAGCACCATATCCAGACTCCAGTGCACTACCCAAACACGGCCCCTGTCACCGAGTATCGACGACGCTGCTCCTTGGCCCTGCTCCTCACTGCATATGGCTTAGAGACTGGCAGAAAACGTCAGGCTGAATACAGTACGTTCCTGTCCACCGGTGAGCGCACTCCCAAATGCCCTGCGCAATTGCCAGACTATTTGATATTGATTTGCTCCGGGATGGCATCCATAATCCTCCCCTTTCGTATTGCCGTGATTTGTTTTCATGGCATTTCGAAACCCGCCGACTGCCACGACTGGTTATTATTAGCCCTGCGGCACGGCTGCGATAATGCGATTAGACTTCTCACGCTTACAGTACGACGTCCAGAGTGTGATGCTTGGCTAGGATTGGTATCAGACCGCATCATACGACCGGTCACTTTGGACATCTCTTCGGTGTGCTTGAAGAAAGCGATTCCATGTCATCATCGGAGAGAGATGTGGGGGTTTTGAGTTGAATGCTTCTCGAATCTCGATTCTCAAGTGAGTCGAGTGCCTTGAGCCAGTTTCCAGATGCAGGAGCGGGAGGCCAGGCCAGGTCTGCGGCAACTCCCAAGAAAAATTCGTACACATACAGGACGGTGCGACGGACTCAGCGAAATTACGCTAATATTCCATCAATTATTTGGTAATACCATTGCTTCCGCATGTTCATGGCTTGACTATTCTGGTGCGCCAACCGATCGATCTTCCACGTTCCCGTTCCACCGGGAATGTAATGTGCGTTGAGAGTCATGGAAACACCCCTCATTCGCGGCATGAGCAGGCAGAGACGCACGAAATCGAGGAATAAACGTGGCCTCCTGCTCGTGGCATGACTGTGCATTTACGAGGCTTTATTGGGCACCGCTGTGACAAAACACACAGCGCCATTTCGCCGAAGAGCCACATCTTTACACGGATGAGGAAGTTCGAGCCATTTGCACAACAGATCTCGGTCACGCCCACGTGAAACTCGGCGAATATGTCTGAGGTGACAGCAGCCCGACAGACGGATGGTTCAGACCGTCGGGACTTTGGGCCGCTTCACAGAGTGTGCAGGATCAGGGGATGGTCTGAGCAGAAGTCGAGGAGAAATCTCTGGCATCGGAAGAAGCACCTTTTTTTGGCGATTTCCAGCCTTCCAGGGCACGCCAGATCGCCCGTTTGGACTTTCTCGGCCGTGCATGCCACATGGCTCGCATACCGCGACGACGGTAACGCCGGAGCCACTTCGCAAATTGATATCAAAGACAGGAGAGGAGGGAAAAGACCCCTTTTGTGCGAGTGCGAATTTTCTGGACACGAGTCATATCTGTGGAGTTCAAGAGAATGTTCGAGGGCGGCCTTCTAGAAGGCGTGCCTCTCTTCTCCTGGCCGCCCTGAATGTTACAAGGCTGAGGCATCTGCAGCACGCACAGCACGCCCCGCGGGCCCCTGCAGCCGTACAGTTGTCCATCGCTTCTTGCTTCACATCACGTCTGCTTCATCCTCCTCTCATCTCACCTAATCTGATCTCAGCGAGTCAGCGTCATGTCGACAAATGCAGCCAGCGTGATGCACATCATGCCTTTCCGGACTTTGTTTTTCAAACCTCGCTCCTGACGATCGATTCCTCAACCGCCGAGGTTTCAGCGACAAATCGAATAATTGGGAATCCTTCAGATTCCTCAACGCCCCCTCCATCCTCACGGGGAGCGGCCAGCAAGCTCGGTCTATAGTTCGAATCTCGGAGCAGAGGCAATTTTGCTTTTGCTTCAACTCGGGTCGGAAGCTGCACATGTTTCCTCAAACCGACCGCCAAGATCTCAGATCGGAGATACCTGCATGAGATGTTCCTAAAGATATTCCATATTCCTTTTGAGATGCTCGGGGAAAGTCCGGGCATGGAGAGGGGACGACATTTCAAGTCAACATCATGCCATCGGAATCTGATTCAGCTGATGATGTTTCTTTTCGACAAGTTCTTTTTCCTCGCTACCCTCTATTACTTCGTAGATCGCCAATGTTAGCGGGCCAAGCACAACGATTCGCGGCGACATAATCGTACGATACGATCTTGGAGATCAGCAGCAACAAGTCCCGCATACCCAAATTTGGTAAGTCGGAGAATTCAAATATCACGATGGTCGTGGCGGTGAAGATACCTACTCCACGTGAGGGTACGTGAAATCCAGAACGGGTTGCGTCACCACTTCACTTGCACACCTGCTTCCAAACTTCCATTCGCCTTCTCCTCGCCCCTGCGAATCGTCGGGTCAGCCCTTGCCCTTGCGCAGGGGCAACCAGTAGCCCGGGAGGCAGAGGTACTGTAGACCTGGCAGTGCCAGAGGCCTGATCAGCTGGCCCAAAGGCGGTGTGCGCTCGGCATCGTCAAACGGTTAACGGTCGGCGAGAGCTTGCCCATCATTCACATCGATTGCATCAGGTGAGGGTTTCTAGCCACTCGTCTAGAACCCCACCTTTGGCATCTTTCTCCAATTTTCAACCCTGCTGAAATGGTAAGGTGTAATAAGGTACTGTAAATATTGTTGCGCTCTGCGCCAACTCCCAATTTATTAATTATTGGAAACTCCGGATTCCAGACCTCATCATTGTCCTAATGAGGATTCATTTGAGGAACTCAATTAGGAACTAGCGGCAGAAGCGCCAAACTTGGCTTGGGCCGGCCATGCCGATGTCAACACTGCTCTACGGTACGAAGTACGAACTCAACGCCATCCCGTGAGCGGAACGGCGCCCAAACTTAATCTTTGGCGCGCAACTTTCAGCTTTTGAGGCCAACTCCGACGGGAGATTTCATCGCCGTGTCGATATCCGCGTGTTCTCTCGCCTTGGCTCTGCACGGGACGAACTGTGGCATCAAAGATGTTGGTCCTCCGTTCTCACCAATGACCCGTCTTCCCTTACGCACAGCCTCTCATCTCGTGTTTTCCCACAGTACAAGAGTCAGTCAACAATAATAGAAACGGTATTTCTTCTTACATGAGTAATTCTCCGCTCGACCTCGGCATACACATCTCAAACGCAACTCAAATACAGGTACGGACGTCACTACTTTCGTAAATTCGATGCAGCGCAGGCACTCCACCTCAGCCTTGAAACCCATGCACCAGCGGAGGACGGGAGGACGGGGGGACGGAGCTGCACGCAAGCCACAACCCCTGTGGCCTTCTAGAAGTGTTTTGGAAGGCCGCTCCCTGAAATCTCGCTTCTGCAATCGCCCTCGGGAGTCGGGTGTCGGGAATGCAGCCACTCCTGCGGCCAGCCACCGCACAACCCCTTTTCGTCAAATTTGACGTCGAAATCGGAAACGGGCATTGCAGGCGAAAATGAGCAGATCGTCAAAAAGAGGAACTCTCATCTCCCCCTTTCCTTTACCTTATTTCTTGGCGACGTCCCCCTTTCTACGCGCAGATTTGTTTACACAGTCCAGAGACTCCCGACCTCCTAGAATATGCACCCCCTTCCGCTTTAACCACAGCAATAAATCAGAGATCTGTCCTTCCATCAAACACAGACATCGTGGCTATCCAAGGCTTTAGCTCCGCCTTACGCACGTTCCTTTGCCCCTCGGCACTGATGACTGATCAAACACTGCGCAGGACCCCGAATATCAGATCGTCGAATCCGAAACTCGTTTCACAACGTCCTGTGTTACCCTTCCGCGTGGCGAGCAGGTATCTCCACACAATAGGAAGATCACGCGCAAGCACGTCTTTCGCATGGCATGGCAAGCTTACTGCGTCATCCCATCTGATCGTGACTCGTGAGTGGTGGACGAGAAAAGGAGGTAGGTCACGTTACTACGGTTAGAGCCGCCTCTCGCCTCTTCCATGTCTCAAGTCTGCCGCAACCTGCAATCTCCTCTCCAAACTACGGATCGGTCATTTCATTACAGTAACAAATAATCTCCTTCTTGTATTTTTCCTATCTTCCTTGCCCCTACCCTCATCAAAGGCTCAAAGATAATCAAAAAAAAATTCTCCTCCACAGGTGGATCCCAATCCTTGGACCGCTATTCCGAGAACCCGGAACCAGATTTTTCACTTCAATTTCAATTTCAATTTTTCTGAACATGGAGTTGGGCTGGAGCCGGAAAGACAGAAAGAAGAAAAAAAAAAGAATATTCTACCCCAGACCTTGTTTCGCAGACATCTCCATGTGGAGTCGAGGTCGGAAGTTGGAGGATAAAGATTTATTCTCCAGGTACTGTATGTGTGCAAACGCACCTTCAGACATCTTTAAAGATTTTCATGTCTGACTTATGGACTTTTATATCCGAGGGTCGGATCCGCCGTCGTCATTCATACCCAGGGCAGTGACCGAAAGGTCATCTCTTCATACCACAGCAAACGCCAGCTTCTATTAATTCTCTGCTACCCAATCCTCACCGCTCCCATATCTAATCTTCTCTGCCCCAACCTTCAATTTAAAGGTGGATCCCCTCGCAATTTCGCAATCCATAATCCAGGAATGGCTCCATGTGGCGTCGCCTCTTCCGTCCATCTCCGCTAACTCTTGGACTGATAAGATCAGGGGAACCCTGTCTGGCCACGTGGAAAGAATTTTGAGCCCCCCGCGGCCCCACCTCTTCCCCCTGCAGTCACCGTCACCGCCTTTCTTGAAAAATCTGGAAATTAGGATTACGAGTAAAGGTCAGGTGAGAGCATGAAATGATTACATCATCTTTTTGGTGTTCGGTAGGTAGGTAGGTGAAATCTTCGGGTGTGAATGGAAGGGGATGCCGAAGCGAAGTGGTGTTTGGAAGAGGGGAAGGTTATTTTTGGATAAGGTACGGAGAACTTGAGGTCAAGGTAGTTACACAAGACACAACAGAGGATACCTGAGATGAATTCAGGCACATAGGGACTGATAGAACAGGACACGGATGTTATGAAAGGTCTCACATACTCACCACCCTTCAAACACACCGAGCCAAACCGAAACTTTCTCTCATGATTCAAGAAATGGATGAAATGGATGAACCCCCACGCCGCTCGGCCAGAGAGCAAGCGAAGCCAAGTTCGGTACCAACTACCGTAAACTCCGTATCAGAAATCTCGAGCTCAAATTGCGTGGGGAATGATCAGAAGACCACCGTTCTTCGACCTCGGTACGTACTGTTCCGCTTGCTGCCCACTCCACTCTCCCCAAAGACAGACCACGAAAGAAAAGAAATCGCATCATTGCGCTGAGAAAGATCTGCTCTAGTTGAGAGATCGAACTTTCTTTCGGGGATCGATACAAAATCCAAATCTGGGGTTGAGATATTGAGCGGGGTGCATCGAAATAGATTACCTACCGTATCATATAAACATCAAGTTACTGTATGCCATCTCGCATATTGAATATAACCCCCGGTTTTCGATTCATTACCTAGATACGATGCTTTGCTGTGCCTGAGTTAAGAACGAGAAACGAGGTACAGGTACACCCTGCCTTCGAAAGAATGTTGTGGCATCCAAGATCCCTATCCCATCACATCCCACCACATCCGATCCCAGTATCCGGGACCAGGTTGACTAAAGTAAAGGCGGTGAGCCAAACAAATAAACCAACTCAAGAAGAGTCATCCTACCCTCCGCCTCGGTATAGATCTGTTAATAAGGCTAAGGTGGAGTAAGGGAAGGATAAAGGGTGTCTGTTTCTAAAACAAGGCTGGCGTGAGGAAGTGGAATCAGCTCCGATGCCATGCGCGGCAAAGGCTTGCTCTGCACTGCCTGAGCGAAGCGCTCAAGGCTGATGTACATGTAACCTTATGTATGTGTGATGTGATGAGGTTAGTGAGGGATCTGAGACTCCGGGTACAGTACGAAAGGAAATCAGGCTGTAAAGTGGACGAAGTTTCGGGACGCGCTGGGGCGGCTGCGGCTGAAGTTCTGGGATCAGGGGATGTGGCGGAGAATGAGGGATTGCGGATGAGGAATGAGGTTACGCAAATAGAATTTTGGATTGGATTAGAGTTTCGAGGAAATATGCGCGCAGGAGGGTAATTGAGATTTTTGGGCAAGGAGTTTCTTCAATGCTAGGCATTCTGGGAAAATGAATATTGGAGGAAGAAATTGAGTTTGTTTGATGGGATTTCCCGACGGGGGATGCCGTTGATGCTAGAGATCGTTTAATAGAGACAAGATCTCAAGGCTCAAACTCAAAGTACTTAGCCTTGGACTATCCTCCAATGAGATGGCACCGATTTTCATCGATGACAGAGGGTCTCTCGTAGCCGTGCAGCTGTCATGTCTCTTTGCCGCCTGTGATTGATTGACGCCGCTCAGACCCCGCCGTTTCACGAAACGCCTTCTCTTGCTTGGCCCTCAACCGCCTTCCATCTAACTGGTCCCTCCAATCGTATCTTGGGTCTTCTGCAGATCGTAACATGATACGAGTACGATTTATGATCAAACCTTATGCGGCATTCCCCGCGCTCGGCATCCAAAGCTACCGAAACAGAAGGTACTTTGTTCGGCCAACGATGTTTGTGGGGAAGCAGAGATGTTTGATCCGCTGCGGAATACTCCGTACACTTGTATCGAAACGAGACCAGACGCTTCAAGATAGTGGCAAGCGTACGCCTGCCTACCGGGTAGATGGAATGATCGACCGATTCCAAACAAGATATTCTTTTCAAGATCATCGTCGAGACGACCCAGGCGGCGTCTGTTCTTGGACTTACTTTGACACATCCACGCGTATCACCCCGCCTTTTCATCATCACATGTGTGAGCTAGGTCGTTGAATCCGAGCTCCTTCTATCTTGGGATTCGAGTTGGTATGGAGCTTAGTCTTCGTCTGGTATGGCTGGCATTTGTGTAGATGTAATCCATTCCTCCATCATTGCTTGGCCTCCTGTCAACCCCGCAGGTCCCTTCCCTTTCTTGTCTTTGCGTTTGACCACCAAACACAACACGCGGCCGTAGATTGAGAATCCATCGTAGAATGTATCCATTGCCATTTTCTTCTTGTCATCGTCTTCCTCCTCCCTAGGAACCACATCTTTGTCCTTCCGTCTCTTTGGCAGAGGCTCTGCTAAGGACTCAGAATCTTGGGAGGACTCAGGTAGTAATGAGGTATTGGGAGCTCGAGGACGCTTGGATCTGCGAGGATTGGTATCTTCTTCTACGAATAGAGAATCTTCGATGTCATCCTCGATTACGGGGAGGTTGTTCATACTCAACCCATCTTCCTCGCTCTCCTCCCGCAGGATCGCAGGCACATCTTCGACCTCAATCGGCTCGTCATTCGTATCTCCTGTGAGCTTCTTAGAATTCGACTGTAATTTCTTTTTCCGTTCACGAAAGTGCTTTTGCTTCGTGAGAAGAGAATGACGTGTGCTGGTCTCGGTTAAGAAGATGGAGACTTCGAAGTCCTCTGCTAACATCAGCGACTACCCCTTATCAACTCGTAGGCAATACCTTCAACTACCACATCTTTCACGCCCTTCTTCTTGCCGCCTTTGCTTTTGCTGCGCTCATTTTCTTCCCGCAGCTTTGGCAGAACCAGTGGACGAACGCTCTCAATGACGCGAGGCAGAACCGGATTTCTCGAGTTCAGTAGCCAGCTTTCAGCCAGAGCTGGGTTATCGAGATAGATGCGACATTCTAGGACAGAGTATTTGGTGATTCGCAGGTATCTGCGGATAGGTGCCATTACAGATACATTCGAGTTGTTCGTTGCAAGAAGAGGTGAGGTTGGCTTGCAGCTAGAAATGGCAGCCTTGCGAGCAAGGTTGACAAGATTAAAGAATTCCTCCGCTCACGCGAGGACGGACGGTTCTTCAATAACTTTTAAGCTCCCAGTGACGCTAAACTGCCTGCATCTTCCTATCTTTTACTTCTATGTCCATTTATCCCTCCATTCGTGGGTGGAATTCCGCAGATGGACAGTACTGTGGCACGTCATCGCTGGTTGGCGTCCTAGTCCTCAACAACAAAACTCAATCGGACTTCATCCCCGCTCTATCCTCATATCTCAAGGGCCTCTTGCTCCGGTGTTCCGCGCATGCAAACACCACCCCTCTTAAATTTCTTTTCTTCACATGCTCTTCAAATTATTTCTCTTTCTTAATCACATGAAATTCCTCTCTTTCTCGCCGCCCCAAATTGTTCATTAGAAGAGCTCTAACCTCATTCCGCTTACCGGAGAAAGTCGGATGCTCATCGCTTAGTAAAACAACCGACTCAGATATTTTGAAGAGTCACCAAAATTCAGCGTTTAACAAAAGATCAAATCAAGGCGTCTCTTTCCTTTCTTAATTTCTTTTCAGACATGAATTCAATGATATCCTCGCCTGTGAGAAGCACAAGTGTTTTCCCGAAAAATCCGGTTTGGAAGACCATCCTTCGCAGGGGTGTCTCAACGAAGGAGTTGGATGCTGCGAAAGGAGGTGAGTTTGCTATCTTGCCTTTTGAGTTCCGTTGTATTGATTGCTTCAGATCGAGAACGCGTTGTTATTTTAGGCTCTGGGTCAGTGATTCCCCCAATGCTAGACACTCATCTGACAAATATAGTTGGGCCGGCTTCGTCCTCTCAAGGCAACTAGACAAGAAGAGGTTCCAACCAGTAGTTGTATCACCAAGACCTTACTTCGTCTTCACCCCTCTGCTTGCATCCACAGCAGTGGGTACCCTTGAGTTTCGGACCACGCTTGAATCCGTCAGAACTCGACGTGCGGGCGTAGACTTTTTCCAGGGTTGGGCAGATGATGTCAACTTCGACAAGAAGAAAGTTCAGATTGAGGATGCTACTGTCCGGAGACCGTTGCAGCTTTCCGGGAAGGCTTTCCATGCTGCGAGTCTTGAAGCTGCCGATCATGCTCAGCGATCGAAGAAGAGAGGTCAAGTGTTTCATTTAAATTATGACAAGCTTGTTATTGCTGTCGGATGTTATAGCCAGACATTTGGAATTCCTGGCGTCAAGGAAAATGCTTTCTTTCTGAAGGACGTTGTTGATGCGAGGAAGATTCGGAAGCGAATTCTCGAATGTCAGTTTTGCCTCGAATTTGTGGCGGTTGCTGACCAAAAGCAGGTTTCGAAACCGCAGCACTACCCACAACTTCAGATAAGGTGCGGGATCAGCTCTTGAACTTTGCTATTGTTGGAGGAGGCCGTAGGTCCCTTCCTTCTTATTTCTCTTTTGCACTTCTAACCTCCACAGCAACTGGCGTCGAATTTGCAGCAGAGCTTTTCGACCTCTGTCACCAGGACCTTCGGAAGATCTACCCAACTCTAACCCCTCACATCAAAATTACCATATACGACGTAGCACCCAAGATCCTCCCCATGTTCGACAGCTCTCTCGCTGAATACGCACTCAATCTCTTCCGCCGTGACGGAATCCAGATCAAGACCGAGCACCACATCCAAGAACTGCGTCCAGGACTCCCTGGATCGTCAAATCCAAATGGGGATGGAGGATGCTTTACTTTGAACACGAAAGAAGAAGGGGAAATAGGAGTAGGAATGTGCGTCTGGTCAACAGGCCTCATGATGAACCCTTTCATCCAAAACGCTCTCGACGACGTGCACACATACCCCACAGCCTCTGCTCACCTCTCAAACGAACTCAGCGCTCCCTCAGCACATAAATGGTCTCTAAAGCGCCACCCCAAATCCGGGGGCTTGTTAGTAGACGATCACTTTCGAGTAAAACTTGTACCACGCAGCGGCTCTCACCTCACCGCTCCCGAAGATTCGACTTTGCCCGAAGCAACAATGCAAGACGTCTTCGCTCTCGGCGATGTTGCTGTCTTGGAAAAAGCCCAATTACCGGCCACAGCGCAAGTAGCGAACCAGGAGGCGAAGTGGCTTGGTAAGAAGCTGAATAAAGGAGAAATACAAGGGCAGGGTGAGGGCTTCACGTTTAAAAATTTGGGTGTTATGACGTATCTGGGGAATATGAAGGCAATCATGCAGGCTGAGGGTGGGACGGAGGTCAAGGGGTAAGTCGATTTCGGTTCCAAAGTAGGCACGTCGGAGGGACTGACAAGAAGTAGGAGAATGGCATGGTTGATATGGAGAGGCGCGTACCTTACTCAAACGGTTAGCTGGAGGAACAAATTGTTGATTCCGTTTTATTGGTAAGCTGTCCTGTTGGCTGAAGTTAAATTTAGCTGATGTTTTAGGTCGATCAACTGGATTTTTGGGCGAGACATCTCGAGATTTTGATAGATGGTAAGAGGTATGGAATTGCATTGAAAGAAGAGGTTTTATGGAAGCTTATGATATTGATCATTGAACGGCTCTTCTTAGAGTTCATTGTACTGAAGCTACCTAGTGCATTCGAGCTACTTTGCTCAACGGTCACCAACATATTTCATCCCACCCAACCCTTTCATCCACACTCGCTCCTTTGTTGTTGTCAATCGTTCTCGCACTATCAATTTTCTTTTTGAAATATCCAAGTAGTCTTCAAGCCCAATATCCTGATTTTCCTAAACGAACAAGCCGAGACAAGATGCACGTTGCAAAGGCAACGCTGAACAAACTGCGTTTCGGCTCTACCTGTACCCGAAAAGACTGTCTCTGAAGGGCCATAAGATATGTTTTCTTGTTGTTAGGGAAGAAGAGGATTCTGACGCCGCTTTAAGTTTATATAGAGAGGTTTGGAGCTAGTGGCTCAGAAGAAGGCAGCAGGTCACGTGAGAAGAGCCGCTTTTTGAGGTATAATGTACTGTGAGGTCTTGAATAATGAGTAGAGATAAGGTTTAGATTATCCCAAGCAAGAGTTCGGGTACATGCAAATCTTATTTTCTTAGAAATGTTCCACGAGTTGCGGAATATTACAAAACAGGGCTATGAAATCAATGTTGTTCGAGCTGCGGTATATCCCAATTGTTAAATGCATAGTTCTATGGAGGACTACTTTAAAGGTTCCAGTTAGTCTGAATGCATAGCATAGCAAGTGTGAGCAATATGGGGTTCGGCCGTTCTCTAGCAATGCCTGTTAGTCCGGTATTTGGGGGACCAAAAATTCGCGAATCGAAGAGGCCTCGCTTATTGCCCCTCGAGACGTCTCCTCAACTCCCCTCAAATAACCCAACTCGTATACGAGTGTACGATTTCAATATTCTAAGAGCTTTATCTAGTCTAGATGTTATAAGAATTCGCGAGTGACAAATTTTTTTTTACATAGTCATGGGAGCGAGCAGTTGCGTGAACAGGAATGTGCCGATGCAGTTCATGCCAAGTTGGAACTCATACCCCTATGCCATCTTGGATCCTTGAGGGGGTTTAATAAAGCCGGCGTTGTCGAACTGGATGTCGAGTCTCTTCTCCTCGGCAAGGAATTCTTGGGCTGAGGACTTGATTGTGCTCAGATCTGCGAGATCTAGCAATAGGAATTCGAGGGTGTTGGCTGATTCCGGGAGGATATTTTGAGAGAGGTTATTGCGGAGAGCGCCTCGGATTGCGAGCGTGTGGCTATGTAGACTTTTGCGTGTTTGGTGTAGAGGAGCTTGGCTAGCTTAAACCTATTCTAGAGGAGCCTCCTATTACGATGTAGACCTGGTTGCTATTAGTTTGGACTGAGAAAGATGGTAGAGGGGAGGACGAGCCTTTCCCTGGAGTGGTGAGATGTCTTTCTCTATGAAGCGAGGCTTGGGAGGTTTCATTTAAGACAGGAAAGTAAATATTGAAAGCAATTTTACAATAGTATTCCCTATTTAACATGGTGGTGGTAGTGCTTATGGGGCCGTGAATCTAGGGCTGAAAGAGAATAAGTAAGGAGGGCAAAAGGCATAGTTATATCTAGATCTCAAGACTATATGACGATACGACTTTCATGGTGCAAAGACGCCCCGGAATTTCGGACAAGCTTGCATTCCCCGACTCGGATTTAATCATTACATTCTTGGGACATGCCACCCGCCGTTTTACTACCCCCCCTTTAATAAACGTTAAATGCCCATGATTTATAGATCTAGGCGCCAAAGAAGTACTATGAGTGGTGGGAGAGCCCTATTAGTCTCTTTGCACAAGCCAAACTCTAGTCTGTTATAAAGTCTAGGGTAGCTATAAAAGGTTTCAAAGAAGTCCTGCTCCCTTGTCGATAGCTAAAACTGAAGGTTTTCACTAGGTAGACACCCTGGAAAGTGGTCCACACATTTACTTTTTTTGATGCGATTTAACGTTTATTAAGGGGGGTGAAGGGGGGATAGTAAATGTGGCGTGTCTTGCACTCGCTTACGCCCCTCGTTCTCGCTTATTCTTGGCGCTCTCCCTTAAAAAATAAACCGATTACAAGTTCGTTCTACTGTTTTAAAAGTATGCCCATTATTTACGCACCAAAAGTTATGTCTCCCGAGCGGCAAAACCCCTTTTCAAGACTTTGGATATAACTCCAACTCCTCCTCGAGCAGACTTAGCTTCTTGCTTCCCAAAAGACGTTGTTTTGCGGCTCCAAAGCCTCCCTATTCTCTTGAATGGGAAGAAGGGCGGCGGCGGCGGCATCTACCTCTGACGAATAGATGGATGGAAGGGAGTGCAAATCAACCGAAATCTGCGGACCCTGAGATGATGATTGTAAAGCTGCGACATCCATGTGCGAACGGCCAGCGCTCAAGCTCGAGTCTTCATCAATCTTTGTGTCAATATCCATTGCGTCTTGTCCCTCACCTCCCTCCGCTGCGTACTCGGGATGTCCAAAGTCCTTAAAGAGCCACGGCCATGTGATATTGTGGCCAAAAACTACTGCCGCTTTCTTATCAATGGTGAATGGTTGATTTGCTGAGTAGCGATGAGCGACGACCTTGGTCGGTAATAATACCTGAGCGAACTCCGTATGCTCGCGAGAATGATTCATAGAAAATCTTTTTTTCCCGTTTGCACACCGGCACTGTGAGCCTTTGGCTCCGGGGTTGAACCATGATATGCCTTCGCTAATTGTCGGGGGCCGCGAGTATGGATCTCCTCCATACATATCCATGATCTGATTCAGATCCCAGGCGCTGGCAGCAAGATAGAACTTGTCAGGCGGGAGTGCGCTCCAATAGTGACAGTCAATGCTTGCCTCTGTGGGTTCAATCAGGGAGCCGTATCCTCTACCGAACAATGTGATAGCGTGGATACTCCGCGTAAAATCCACCCAGCCTTTGCCAATCTTGTAGAGTTGAGACGCGTGGGTAGAATGGATCGTTGTCGGTCACTAGGTCCTTGAAATCCCAGCCCTCGACGTATCTTCTAGCCCTGAAGTTGATCTTGACACCATTCTGGCTGTTGCTATCAATTTCATAGTCAATCATCTTCTCTAGGCTCTCGTATAGTTGCTCAACTCGGTCTTGAAACGTGTGGTACATCTTATTAGTGCCTGGAATATTGGACCCGGAGTCTGGATCGCGAAGTCGCTTTTCTTTGACTTCATCGCCATCAATATTGCATAAAATCAAATGTCGGTTCTCCTTATGAAGCAACACTGACAATGCCGAGGTGGGCTCAAGGGGGTTTGGCGACTCAGTAATATCTTCTGTGTTCATGGAGTAGGCAAAACCCATGGTGTCATCGGCCAGGTCGTGTTCGATGGAAGCGCGGACTAGGTGCAAGAGGGCGCTCGCGCCGTTACTAACCATCCTCGCTTCTCGCCTTCATCCCACAAGATCACGTATTTCTTCAAAATCCACTTCATTTTCCGTAGGTAACCTAGGCGCGTTATCCGCACGGGACGATCTCTGAGCCCAAGGGCAACGGACGTGCCAGCTGTAATGAACTGGCCCCCAGCGATGGAGCATTTTTCAAGGATGCAGCCCGGATGGGGTTGCGGTAGCCTTGAATGTTCAATCTGGTAGTCGGCTTCACGAGATCCTAAGACATGTCAGATTTAATCGAGAGGCATTCTTTTGAATAGTGTGAGATCTCTCATACCTGCATGATATGTTGAAACCGAGCACCATCCAATAATATGCCGAGTTTGTTCTAGAACACTAGTGGTGCTGGTTGTAAGTTCTTTTGGTATCTTGTTGGCCTCCAGATACGAAATACGATCTCCAAGAGGGCGAAAAAGATGATGCCAAAGAAAGAAGTTCCCCACGTGGCTCACCGCCACCAACATGGCCGAAAATCCCTTGAAAAAGTAAGACTGTTTGAATGTATTCACCGAGTGAGTATCCACCAGTGTTGCCATGACTGGTAGGGGGACCTCGAGTCCAGTCCCTTGTTCAGATCGTCGTCGAATTGGAAATCCCGAAACCACCATAGTATTTCGGAACAGATTGTGCCAGCACTGCCCACTCGACTGGGCTGGGACTTTCTCAAAATTGAAGCCAATCTTTCAATTCAATTTAGTTCTCAGGGGATGCTTGGATGCCTCTTCCTCGGTCAGACGAAGCGACCCTTCGAGCGTGATTTCCTGGACGAACGGCCAACAGAGTGTTACAGGTAAGTCGACAGGTGAGAGACGCAGAGCGGCACCTATCCAGCCAAGCTGTTGACCTATCTCAGCGATCGACTGGCCAGTACTAATAATTTCAGCCTGGATTCGTGATTCGTGTAGCTGAGCGGTAATTTTGCTGCCATCAGGGAGGTCTTCAGCGAACATTAGTCAGTTGTATGCACTGTAGTGCTTGGCTTGATCTAAGCTCACTGGTATGGTGCTGTGATTTATCCGATATGGCGGACTGGAGAAGCTCTAAGAAAGGCGAAGCTGTGGTAGGCCACGTCTGCCTCATATACTCGGCTGCTGGTAGGGCCTGCGCATCGGTAACTGAGCCCGTTAGGGTTAGAGCCTGGCCCAGTGCCTGAACGCCAGACACAGCGTAGTCTTGGGCGTCAAGAAATTCGATAATCTCCCAGTTCATATCAAATGTCACGGAAAACATATCCGGAGGCGACCACCTACTTAATTGTTTCGTGGGCGGCATGGCTTCGAGAAGTGAGATACGAATCTCTTCCATCCTATTCGGGTGAATGTTTTGCAATGCGATCTCCTTTCGTAGGCTTTCCAGTAACCATTCATATGCAGTGGAATGGAATATGAAATCTCGATATGCACGAAGCTCAGGCAGTTCTGCTGATGAGTCCTCTTCCCTTGTGTCCTTAGGTTCGTTAGGAAGCATAACACCAAGCGGCTCATGTTCCTCAACCCCAGAGACCAGTTCAACTGCATCGTAAGATAGTGCACGAGAAGGCTGAAAATTGTCTTCCCATAAACTCATCTTGTCATCGAGCGACATTCCTTGTCCGGACTCCGATGTTGCATCCTCATGTTCAACTTCCTCACAGTATTCGGTAAAGCACTCTATTATCTCCATACACAGCGTAAGCGAAGCCGACGATTAGAAGTAGAATTGGAATGGACGAGAATTCTCACTTCCGGTTTTTATGAATGAAAATCATGACATCGCGGTGCATCTGACTGCTGTGGCCCTGGCCAATTTTCAATGAGAAGGCTTTCAATCGCTCGTCCAGTATCTGCGCTATCTGTTGCGCCAATTCGCGAGTACCGCCAATCTGGACCTGGCCAAAGAGCTGGCTGATAAGATCTCGAGCAAGTGCGGATATGTATATCGAGGCTTTTGGGTCATTCATGCTCGGAGTATCTGAGTAAATCGTCCGAACGTCGTCATGGGCCGCAATTGGCTTTCCGGAGAGTGCGGAAGAAGTGACAGTAAGTGAAGCATAGCCTTCATCTGTGAGCGGTGGGTCTTGGGCTGGCGTAGACACGGTGGCTGAATCATTCATGCCTTTGTCTTCGGTATGATTGAAATGGATTCTTCGGAGCTCATGAAGATACTCTCGCTGACTGCGGCACGGATTAATCGTCATACATTAATTGCAGATTTCCGGCAACAAGGGAAGCAGGAGACCAGAGACTGACCTGTGAGTGATATTCCATTCCAGTCCTATTTCCTCTATCTTCTCGACGGTTGGGTGAGATTCCAGGTCTGCCTGAACTCTCTCCCATACTTGATCCGTCATTCTTGATAGTGGTACGAGACCTTGTGGTGGGCCCGGACGCCATCGAATTTGGCGTTGTGACATTGCTTCAAGATTCGAGGTCGGCTGTGAAAATACCCAGCGAATATCAAATAATGTGGTGCTCTCATCAACATATGGAAAATGGAATGATGCTTATCAAAAAGAGGGGAAATCAGGCTGCGCCTTCAGATTCTGCCTTGTGAGGCTGTGTGCGCCACGAGGCGAGGTTTCTGTATACGACAAAAGTGCAAGATGTTACAGATAGCAGATAAAATATGGCATTCATCAGTAAAAGGCTAACCGTAGTACAAATAATCTGTATCTTCAATCATAAGTCATACAGGCAGGAATTAGAACCACGTTCTTTGTGCCAAATTGTGGTTTGTGCGGGCTGTTGCTAGATGACCACTGACCAGAAGTGTGACAACGAGGCTGTGGGATCCCTTGATTGACTGCGTTGTCCCACAATATCACAGCGAGTTACAGAGCTCAGAGTCGCTACTTGGTGTGGAATGCCAAGCCCACACGGACAAAGCCCATAGTTACACAACAGGCGCCTCACCAAAGCTGGAAGACTGGGTTCAAAGGCTTTGTAGCTTGCAGAAGAGACATCCTATTAGTGCATTTGTTGAGCTACACCAGAGATACGGCAAATGGTATACACAGTAATATCCTGCTATGCAGTTGATTAGCTGTCTCTGGACGGAAGGGTAAAAAGGGCTATGCCTGAGTACGAAGACCTCTTGCGGATTAAGCCGCTGCCCCTCCTTGCAAAAAAAAGTGGTTTTTATATCACTGGCTTTAATGATGAAACTAGGCAAGCGCGAGTTCTGGGCGCGCTAGGCGCAGCGGCTATGTTACAGGCCATACTACAGGTTATTCTACAAGGTGCAGGGCCTATAGGTTATTACGCTAAAGTGCTGTAAGGGCGCTGCGTCCGCTAGGTGTTATGCTTATAGAGCGTTTTTACTTAGAGGGCTTTTTGCTTACTAGGAGTGCTAAAAGGGCGTTAGTAGTCTCTTATAAAGGTCCTAGACGTTCTTGTTCCTGGAATTATGGCTATTGGGAGCCCTTGGAGTCTTGGGAGTCGTGGGGGTTATAGGATAGATTAAGTCTAGGTGTTTTAAGGTCGTG